>JAVSBT010209308.1:0-13384 GCA_033118115.1 Pharyngocirrus eroticus | reverse complement strand
CTCATTTTATCCCGAAACAGAAACTATTGCTGAAAGATTATATGTGGATATAAAAGAAAACAGCAACCAACCAATTAAGAACAAAAAAGGACTTTTTCCATGTTTCCTGGTATATATGGGATCACAGGTAATCATCTACAAGGTATGCTTTTAATTGGATTGCGGTTGTACAAAATTGTAATTTCTAAAATTATATAATTATCATTTTGATCTTCACACTTTTCATTTGTATTTCCTTATCAACTTAAATCAAATTTTCAATGAAGCCCTAGCATAGGAAAATATTCAATGATTTTGATTAATTTCAGATAAATGAAGATGGAACACATGCGAAGATTGAGTCCTCTCCTTATAATGGAATGACTCTTGAAGGTTTAGGGACAATATTAAGTCAACAGGTATTTAAAAACACTAAACCTATCACCTTACATCGCCCCCAACATGCTAAAACCGCCTAACTCATAATTATAATAAAATCATTTGAGTTGGGCAGTTTTAGCATGGTGGGGGTGACAATATAATGGCAAAAATAGTGTGAGTAATCATTCTTTATCTGAAATATAAGAGTCCTTTAGAAAAAATATAGCAATAGATCCAGGCTAATGATAAGGTCAACTAATACTTATGAGGAAGACTTATCTTTATATGGTAACTATACAAAGTTAAAAAGCAAAGGAAATAAAAGTATAAAATCACAGAAGTGGTATATGTTTAAATAACAATTTTCAAATTAGACAATGAATGGTAAAGGTTTTAATCACGTTTTTGTCTGAATAGCTGCATGCTGTGATGGCTGTGAAGAAAACAATAAACTGCTTCTCTCTTCTCTTTTTAGGAAGGTGATGAGTTTTTTGAAAGCTGTCACAATGGTTTTGGCAGTAATGTGCATACAACTTATGTTGATTTAATAAAATCTACAGAAAATGATATTTATGGAAATATGTTCAATAAAAAGAAACAAGAACAGAACACAATATATTGCTTTGGTAAAGGTATTGATGTAGAAAGTAAGTGAATATAAAAATTAAAAAAGAATTCATTAATATAATTATATATAATCATTTTAGAATCTTCTTTTCTCCTAAAATAAAAGCGAATATCGTGATTGAGTTTTCGGTTTGATTGTCCGTATGTTTGTTTGTTTGTTTGATTTCCATAAACATGTTTTATTAATGGAGGATAAAAGTAAATATCAGTCATGACTCTTGGCAAGTCAACTTTTCAATATAATCTATCATTACTTGAAAACAAGCATACATGAATATATAGTTTTTCTCTCGTTTATTTTTGTTACATTCCTTGTGAATCCTTTTTTTTTTCATTTGATTTAAGGAAAGTTTGGCAAAGACGATTTGTCCAAAGCCTGGCTAGATTCCCTATGCTTGGCCTGGGGTGATTTGATTTCCAAGAGTGCAGCATGTCATAGCATTAGAAATGTTTTCTTTTGTGGTCATCTGGCATCATTGGAACCATTGCGGGATAACTTGACAAAGTTTTCTATGTCAGGCAAAAGTTTGAGCACCATAACAACTGGAAAGGTAAATGTTCCTTTATATATTGTGCTGTTTTTGTAGAGATGTTTTGCGTTAAAGCACTCGATCCAAAACATGATTAGGTTTAAGAGTTTGTGGGATAAAGTATAGGGTAGTAGTATACCAATCCTTCACTTTTGTTTTGAGTGTTTTAATGCCATTCAAAGTTTGATTTGTTGACTGATGTGGCCGGGTTATTTTATTGGTTTGAGAAATTTAAAAAAATAGATTTTGTAAAGTATAGGCAACATAATCAATTCAAAACTTTGTAGGCTTGAAAACATACATTTTAATTGAAATGGAGAACTATAAAGTGGCTATTTGTACTATATCAGTTATTCTGGCTTATTGAAAGCCTTTCTCCTTACCATTGTTTCCAAATAGAAGGATGAGTGTAGTTTGAATTACTTTGAGATTAAAGAAAAAAGAAAACGATTCGGCAGGATGGGCCAATTTTTCATGCTGAAGAATCCATTGACTAATTAATTAATTTTTAACGGCCTAATCTATTCTCTTGGGGCACTTTTGGCAGGTTTCCTTTCTACCCGTAAGCATATATGTAGATTGTAGGTGGCTTATGAGCGTGTCTGTAGGATTATGAACAAAGAGATATGTTATGATACGATATGTAATTCTTCTTATTGGCTGTATCTGTAAATTAATTTCTGTTGACTTTTCACAATTTAATCTTTTTTTATTTTCCGGATTTATTCTTACTAATTTTCACATTTTTATTTTCAGGATCGAATGGTAGAGTTCTTCTTCATCAAACAATGTCGTTACTTGGCCGCAATGGGTGCTTTTTTCCAGGAATAGAATATTTTCTGTTATGTAAACAAATTTGAGATGAAAGGGTTTTACCTGTCTACAAATTTAACTTCCTTTTTGATTCAAGGACAGAGAAACTTGATATTCTGGGAGACACAGGCTAAATCTTACACATTGGGAATCTAGCACATTGGGAGTCAAACAATTGTTATAAAATTAGGCCCTTCCAAATTGATTAGTTGGTCAATGGATGATACTGACCCATATTTTCTCGATTGATAAAACATTTTTGTGTATTCTTTGAAATATGAAGCGCAACAGCCTTTTCCCTCTTTCTACATACAATAATTAATAATGTCAAATTTACTTTGTGACCTAACATTTTTTATTTTAACATGAAGTGACAATTTTTTCATATCAAAATTTCCATCAACCTTCTAATCAATGTACCTCAACATTTTATCCTATAATAAAAAAAGTAGTTAGATAAAGCTTTTGATTTGATTACAATTTATTCTAATAATGTACATTGTCAATTTTTATTTTTTTATGAATATCATGTTTGATATCTATCAAAAACCTTTTTTTTTTAAAAGTAAGTCCTGAATTGAAAAATTTCAATTTCCTACTGTTCTACCCTCTGAACTACACCTTTGAAATTCAGTCTTGAGTTTCCAGATGTCATAAGGTTATGGGTTCCAGTCTCACTCATAGCTGAAATGTTTATATCCATTTTTAATATTTCAGTGTAGGTTTGATACTGTACAGGTTTTATATTGTACAATTCAGTGTTGCTAGATATAATTTATCTCAACAAATGTCCGTCTGAAAGTAAGCATTCATTGTTTCTTGAGTCATGACACTTGTTCCTGTAGATCACAAGAGAATTGAATAATACAAGCAACCAAAATCTAACAATGAAAATATACATGGTAGACTTTATGATGTTTGAAAAACCTGCCACATTGTACACAGTAATCTTACGTTGAGTCGAATTGAGTCAAATTGAATTGTCTTTTTCTAAAAGCTAGCCTTATTAAATCGTCTCTGCCAATCATAATCCTCTTATAATCATAATAAAGATGTCTCTGAACGATAGCCAAGTTACAAACGATTAAAGCTGGTGTGCAGGCAGCAATGTTAATTCTGGTAAGATTAAGAATTTTAGATATTTAAAAATAATTCTGTAATGTAGCATGTTTCATATTTTCTCAACCCTCTTGAAGTTGAAAGATCAAATTGGTGTCAATTTCATTTTGAATGGCTTAGGGGTCAAGGTCATTCCAAGTATATTGTCTGCTAATGTAGGTTTTGGTGCATTTGGTTCAAAATCAATCTGGAAATGTTGCAGCACTCCACAGAAAAACATAAACATCTCCATCCTTGCCAAAGCTTCCCCTAGACAAACTCTAGGTCCTGGAAAATATAAGTTTCATTTCAAATCAAGTAGATAAGCTCGAAGATTGTGTCAGACTTGTTCTTAGAACCAATACATGGAGAACTGTAATGTGTACACTAGTGTATTTTGTAATATTGAAATATTATCAAACTAAGATCATAACATCTTTGTCCTGAATCTTGTTTTTAGAAAAAATGAAAACATCTTGACTATACCATTTAATTTGATTTGATTTAGAATTTTTTATAACTATACAATTGATATTTGTTTCAAGGAATAATTTTAATTAAGTATTTAAATTATTTTGTTACTGCTGTTCACCCTTTCATTCCATCGTTCTTATTTCATGGTAACCTGCTAAAATCAAGTGATATATGCATGGAAATAGAAATTGAAATATCTCTGATCGGAATAATGAAAGAATCCAAACTCACCAACACCAAAAGGAAGAAAGGCTTCATGCTTAATGATTTTGTTGTCTTGGTCTAGCCATCTTTCTGGTTTGAATACTTTGGGTTCTTCAAAGTTCTTTGGGTTCATGTGAACAGCATACAAATTAGCCATAACAATGCTACCTTTCTTGATAGTGTAACCACCTACCTCTGCATCTTCTCGAGTGGAATGGGGTAAAGTTGTAGGGGCTGTTGGTTAAAATAGTAATAAAGGGGATAACATGGTTTTATATTTTGATAAAATCGATTTTTCTTCTAATTTTATTAGGTTGTTTTTTTTAAAAATCCATCAATTCACAGAGATGAGAGCTATAATTATATGAACTCACTTGTATTTCCGATGCGCTGTATTTCCAAGATGGTTGCCTCTGTGTATGGTAGTCTAGCTCTATCTTTGTAGGTTGGTAGCTGCTCTGTGCCATAAACCTTAAATAATTGTAAAATTAAGTTGTATTTTGTACTTTGTTTTATGATTCGTTGGATACTATCATACAATATTGTATTGGTTGATTGATTGATTCATTGATTGATTGATTCATTTATTGATTCATTGATTGGTTGATTCATTGATTCATTGATTGTCTTTCATATGATTGTCTTTTTGTATTGTATTGAACACTAAAGATGGCATGGTAAGATTATTGAAAAATTAACATGTAATCGTTTTGAAAATTAATCAAGCAACACGATTTTTCCGAATTATCGTTTCACTATATTACTAGCCTCTTACTGAAGTGATTTCCTCCCTACATTTGTTTTGAATTTCTTGGTGGTTCATCATCAGAATAAAGGCCCATCTCAAAGTGGTGGCAGTCGTCTCTGTACCAGCAGCAAAGATATTCAGAATCAATTGTTTGAAGTTGTTCACTTAAAGTAGAAAAATATCTTTTAGGCCATTCCAAAATGATTAGTCAACAGAAGTTTTCTTCTCTTGATTGTCTGCAGTAACAGTTAGCACCCTGATGCCAATTTGATTAGTTGGTCAATGGATGCGACATACCCATTTCTTTCAGATGTTTTTATTTTTGTCTTCGAAATAATGCTTTTTTTGTCAAATGTGGGCAACAAAATCTAGATAAATTTCTCCAGACTTGAAAGATACATTTTCAGTTTTAACAAAAAATAGATAAGGAGTTTATTTGAAAAATATATAAAAAGGTAATTTTATAAAAAAGGGACGGATCAAATTTTTTTCTACCAAAAAATCCATGAACCTACAAATCCATTTGGAATGGTCTTTACAATTATCCAAAAATTGACCATGGTACCTTTGCATTATAATGTTGATATAATTGTACACATATTTGATAATAGATAAGACAAGGCTATGGTTCCTTACATGAAACAGAATCATTTTCTTGTTTAGCCTCTGCTTCAAGGTAAAGGTCAACAAAATCTCTTATGTGATTTGGGTCAAAGGTCTTTCTATGTGCTTCAATATGAGTCTCCACGAAATTGAATAATTGAGCCATTCTTGCCATGCTTTCTTTCACCTGTTCAGGAAAATCAGTGTAATAAAAATGTATTAGCAGTTTTTCTTAATAAAAATGATTATTCTTGAAGATGAAGATTTAAACTATACTTATTATATTAATCATAAAAATTAAGAATATATCTTGATGCATTGGTTGGGGGTTAAACCTTGGCCCCTTACTTGTTTAATATATCAAATTTATTGTATAATAAATGTTAGCATATGTAGATATAGATATATACTCACTCTTTTTGGAATCCAAAACTTTGTAAAAATTGGATAGAATTGTGCTGGATCACCCCTCACAAAACGTGTAAACTGTTCATTTAAAATCCTTAGATAATTTGTGAATTCTTCATCATCATAATCATACCTAATTTAAAAAACATTAAATTATCAGGCTTCTTAAGAATCATTTAGGAAATTACGCAGTCTTGATATATTACTCATATCTAAACCTCCCTAATTCCTCATATATTTTTTTTTAATTTTAACAAATTAATCTATAGAAGACAGACTCATATACGAAACAAACTAAAATTACTAGATGTTGATGATTGTTGCCTCATTTATTAGAAAAAGAAAAAAGAGAGGAAATTCCCTTGTGGTTTATGATACATAATTGATAAAAAATATTGTAAAGAACTAATCATGAAGGCTTCTATGGTGTGCTGATCATCAAGCCAGCATCCAGGGTTCAATCCCCGGGCAAGACAATTATTTGTTTCATGGCTCTCAAGTTCAGTGAACCAAAAACTGGCTCAATAAATGCCTTTTGGGTGTTGACACTTGTCTATGACTGATAGCACGTAAAGGGACACTAAGTCTTGTCATCTTTCGACAGTCTTATATCTACTTAGAATGTATGTACATAGGAAGGATGAATACCCTATGGAAAATCAGCATTGCTGAATGGGTAACCTTCTTTAGATAAAAAATTAAAAACAAAACAAAATCATTACATCGTAATTTCGATTGTTGTAAATTCAACAACATGTAATTGTCTTGAAAATAAATCAACCAACATGCTTTTTGGAGTTCTTCTTTTTACCATTTTTATATAAATCATCAATTGGCAATGGTTAATGATAGAAGCCCCCCTTGTTACTGAAAATACCTTTTCCCAAATGCAACTGAGCAAATCATATTGCTGAAAGCCTTTTGTAAAATAGCTCCTACATCAAAGGGTTCCTTTGCCATAACCCTTAAGCTTCTGCATATAACTGCAGCCTCTGCTCTGACCCTGTCTTCTAGAGAGCTTTTACCCAGGCCAAAGCCCCTCAGAGATACTAGGGTAAATTTCCTTATTTCCTTGAAGCCCTCACTTGCCCAAATAACACCTGGAAGAAAAATTGACTGCTCTGACGAGAAAATGCCAGATTATTATACAGTAGTATTTGTTTGAACTTTTGACTGGCTATATTTATGTTCTCTAACCAAGAGCTTTTGATTACGACTGTAATCTTTGTCAAGCTGATCAGGGAGGGAGGGAGGGAGGGATTTGGGGAAAGCAAAACAGTAAAGAAACCCATTTCATTAAGATCATATTGACAAAGATACAGAATACTCCTAGCCAGTCAAAAGTCCAGACAAATCCTATTGAAAATATCACTGCTTAGTTCACATAACAATATGAGACTATGATATTCATGTATCCTACCTTCCCCGTTCTTCATCAATAGTTGTTGGATAAACATTTTATCCAAAGGTCGTCCTGAGAAGTTGGCCCCTTGTTTTACAAAGCATTCTTTAATTACCTCAGTACTATTCAAAAATACCATAAAAATAGGCCCAACTGAGAGTTGTATCACTGGCCCATAAGTTTTGGTCATGTCTGCTAAGGCTTCGTGCAGATTATTTGAGTTTTTTGCTAGAGTTATGATATTTCCAACAAAGGGTAACGGTGTGGGACCGGGAGGTTGGTTCCCTCTGTATCGTTGCTTGATCCAAAGTGTGAGAAGTCCCACTGTCACCACCCCCAGCGCAACCCTTGGCTGCAGGATCTCTGTGAGGTAATCCGTAGACATTGTAACCAAAACTCTAAAGATATACGTAATTAGGTCTAAAGTTGTCAGTCACGAATTTTGATTGCTTTTTTTACTTGACAAAAACTGGAAGAGGAGAAACAAACCAATTACTGACTTTGTGTGCCTTCCTTAACTTCTTTCAGAGGTTTATTGTATGCCAAATGCAATCAGTAGATCCTATATACTGCACCAATCATTAAACATTAAAAAATATGTTCAAACTTGCTGTATCCTTCATAATATAAACTGTCAACGTAAAGGGACATTGTGTTTATAAACATACTATGACTGTAATAGAAGATTTGAAAGCAAAACTTTCCTTATGCACAGTATGTCTATAAAATAAAGATAAAGTCCAACAAAAGAGATATGCGGTTTGAAACCTACATGTTTCAAGTCATCAAGGAACCTCTTCAGGGTTTATTTCAAAAGTGCTATGACTGTTTATGCATTACACATAATGCCCTGGATATAGACTCGCCAGAAGTTGTCAGGTATAGTATTGTTTTCTCATTCCTGATTATCTGTGATCGGTACAGTTGAAGTCAAACCAGTAATGTTTGCTTAATGATAATCAAGCACAGTTTAAATGAGTCCTGAGCGATTCATACACCATTATAATCATAGTTTATGGCAATATATATATATGTGACAGAAATATCCCTAACGTATTTGGGACACTGTATTCAATAACAAGCTATGCAGATACTTGAACAGGTGTCAAAGTTTGTTTGTATGGAAAGGTTAGCCGAACTTTATCTTTTTTTACCGATTCTATCCCCTCTAAGGCATGCATTGGTCAATGCTTATCATGTGACTTTGTTGTTGTTGTTGGTTCGTGAGCGTCCACACAAGTAATAGTATCAAATGCCAAGTTTAGAATGTTCTAAGTCTAAGAGTAAGAGGTGCGGATTGTACATTATATTCCACATAATTCGCAGAGTGAGCCATTTGAAAAAGGTACTTGTCATCATAATGAATTGAGTAACACTACTCCTACCCCCCCCCCCCCTTCAACACAAGTCATTTAGAGATAGCTAGATATACATTTCATCATTTATTACACTGTTTACAGGACATATTTGTTAACCTAAGAGTGTTACAGTTTTATAAGCTGAAGCCAAAATGTAAACTTTCAAAGGTCAAACAAGTGTAAAAGAAAAATTCATAAAAAGATCAAGCTTTGTTTTGAATATATTTTATTCTAATAATGTACATTGTTAAACATTGTTTCCTTAATTATCATGTTTGTTATTTAACAAAAATCTTTTTTTAAATAAGTCCTGAATTGCAAAATTTCAATTTCCTACTGTTCTACTCTCTAAACTACATCTTCCATTTTGAGTTTCCAGTTACCCTAAGGTTGACGTTTGAATCCCACTCATAGTCAACACTAAATGTATATGTCCATTCATAATATTTCAGTGTAGGTTTGATGCCCTACAGTTTTTATATTGTACATTTCTGTGTTGTTAGGTACATTTATCTCAACAAATTCCTTTTTTCTTAGCTGAAAAACTTGGCAGTATGTCAGAAGTCACTTCAAATCGACTTAATGTAAACAGACTTTTTTTTCTTAAAGCTAGCGTTATATAATGCTTTCTGCGAGATCATAATCCTCTGAAAGATGTCTCTAGTCAAGTCATAATCTTCACAGAAAGACGCACACAATTAAAGCGGATGTGCAGACAGCAATGTTAATTCTGGTAAAAGGTTGAAAGATTTGTCAAAACGCTTTTACTACACAGTCGTATTGAAGTGACTTTTTAGCTGAAAATCTTTGCAGTGTGTCAGAAGTCAGAAATCTCTTGAAATTGATTCAATGTAAACACACTCTTATTCATTCAAAAATTTAAAATGACGAGTTACTTATTGAAAAGTTGATAACAGTGTGTATATAAAGCCGACCTATTTATATTTTACAGAAGATAATATAATTTACAAACTAACAATCGGATCACAAAATGAAAACACCGGTATTGATGAATTGTAAGTAAACGAAGCATAAGATTAACATTTTAAAAAATATATCTTGAATTATTTTGTAATCTATGCCATATTCCATTTCTTTACCCTCTTGTAGTTCAAAGATCAAATTGGTGTCAATTTCATTTTGAATGGTTTGGGGGTCAAGGTGATGCCAAGTATATTGTCTGCTAGTGTAGGTTTTGGTGCATTTGGTTCAAAATCAATCTGGAAATGTTGCATCACCCCACAGAAAAACATAAACATCTCCATCCTTGCCAAAGCTTCCCCCAGACAAACTCTAGGCCCTGGAAAATACAAATTTATATCTAAATTGAATCGATAGCCAAAGCTTCACATAGACAAACACTAGTCCCTTAAAAATAAAAGTTGATATTCAAATTAGACTCATCACATCTCCTAGACAAATAATTTTGGAAGATAAAAGTTGTAATTTAAATGAGATACATAGGATCAAAATGAAGTCAGACTTGCTCTTAGAACAAACACATGGAGAACTGTGATGAGTATGATAGTGTATTTTATAATACTCAGTTTGAAATATTATCAAACTAAGATCACTAATCCTTTATCCTGAATCAAGTTTTTAGAAAATTCTTATATATCTTGACTAAACCATTTAACATTATGATTTAAATTTTGTTTATATCTATAAAATTGATAGCAATTTCATGGAATTAATTTAAATAAGTATTTAAATTATTGTGTTACTGCTGTTCACCCTTTCATTCCATCGTTCTTATCGAAATTTCTCTGATCGAAATAATGAAAGAATCCAAACTTACCAATACCAAAAGGAAGGAAGGCTTCATGCTTAATGATTTTGTTGTCTTGGTCTAGCCATCGTTCTGGTTTGAATACCTTGGGGTCGTCAAAGTTCTTTGGGTTCATGTGAACAGCATACAAATTAGCAAAAACAATGCTACCTTTCTTGATAGTGTAACCACCCACCTCTGCATCTTCTAGGGTGGAATGGGGTAAACTTGTAGGGGCTGTTTATAAAAAAAAAAGATTAACATTTCAGAAAACTTTGATTGAAAATCATCCTGAAACACTTCCATGGTTTTAAATTTTGCTTAAATCAATTTTCAAATAATTTCTATAGTTTTTTTTTTTTCGAAATCCATCAATTCACAGAGATGAGAGCTATATATAAACTAACTTGTATTTCCGATGCGCTGTATTTCCAAGATGGTTGCTTCTGTATATGGCAGTCTAGCTCTATCTTTGTAGGTTGGGAGCTCTTCTGTGCCATATACCTTAATTAATTGTAAAATAAAGTTGTATTTTGTATTATTTCATTGTATTTTATTGTAATTTATTGTATTTTATTGTATTGTATTGCATTAAATTGTACACAGATTGAATTTGCTGCAAAATTATCGTTTATTCTTTTCACACAGTGCATAATTATAAAAAGTTTAGTCTCTCTTTTATCTTATATAATGCACAGATGAGCTTACATAACCAAATCGTTTATCTTGGTGTACCTACATAAGGTGAGTGCAATATCATACCAAAGACATATTCAAGTTGTCAATACTACAGCAAATATCAGCTACTTCATAATCCATTTCCAACTGATAGTTTATAGAAATGTAGTAAAACAAAAAACTCCAAAAATCATGTTGCTTGATGCAATTTCAGGACAAAAGCATGTTGCTAAATGTTCAACATTCTTGCTATGTCATCTTCACAACACTGAAGATGACAATCATTTACAACATGTAATAGTTTTGAAAATAAATCAAGCAACAAAAATTATGTTGCTTGATGTAATTTCAAGACAAAAACATGTCGTTCAATTTTCAAAAATCTTTCTACGTCATCTTCACAACACTGAAGATGACAATCATTAACAACATGTAATAGTTTTGAAAAAAAATCAAGCAACATGATTTTCTGGGTTATTGTTTCACTTTATTAGCCACTTACTGAAGTGATTTCCTCCCTACATTTCTTTTGAATTTCTTTGTGGTTCATCATCAGAATAAAGGCCCATTTCAAAGTGGTGGCTGTCGTCTCTGTACCAGCAGCAAAGATATTCAAAATCAATTGTTTGAAGTTGTTCACTGAAAGAAGAATGATATATTTTAGGCCTGGCATTCTAAATTGTTTGTTTGTTCTATTATTTATAGAGGAAAGCCCATTCAGCTGGTCTTCCATGGGGTCCCCTTTTTGAGAATGAGAGACAGAAAACGACATTGTATTCGGCCATTGTCATCTGTGTTCTTTTACGTGTCTACATTTTACATCCTTTCCCCTGGAGCCAGGTGTTTCTGATACACTTAACAGAGCTGAATACCCTCCTTTGAACAAGAAAAAATCTGCCTCAAGCAGGATTCGTACCCATGATCCTTGATCCTGACGCCACTTATAATTGATTAAATAAACAAAATATAAGTCCTGAACTGCAACATTTTAAATATATTACATATTCAACAGAAGTTATTTTTTCTTGATTTTCTGCAGTATTGGGTAGCCCCCTGATGCCAAATCGATTAGTTGGTCAATGGATGCGACCCACCCATTTCTTTCAGATTTATTTATTTTGCTTCTTACAAAATGTTGCTTTTTTTGTCAAATGTGGGCAACAAAATCCAGCAAAATCATTTTAGGCTTGTAATTATACATTTTCATTTTTAACAAAACATAGATAAGGAGTTTATTTTAAAAATATACAATATGTGTGCATACTTCTTGAATTACGTGGAGATAAAAAAGTAATTTTAAAAAAAAGGGACTGTTCGCATTTTATTCTACCAAAAAATCCATGAACCTACTAATCCATTTGGAATGGCCTTAATATAAAATTATCCAAAAATTGACCATGGTACCTTTGCTTTATAATGTTGATATAATTGTACAAGTATTTGATAATAGATTAGACAAGGCTATGGTTTCTTACATGAAACAGAATCATTTTCTTGTTTAGCCTCTGCTTCAAGGTAAAGGTCAACAAAATCTCTGATGTCATTGGGGTCAAATGTCTCTCTGTGTGCTTCAACATGAGTCTCCACGAAATTGAATAATTGAGCAATTCTTGCCATACTTTCTTTCACCTGTTCAGGAAAATCAGTTTAATAAATAATTATGTATTAGTATTTGTTCTTACTAAGGATGATTATTCTTGAAGATATAAACAATGCATAATATTGACAGTCTAGAGCAAAAATGGCCTAAGTCATTTTTTGACGTTCTTAGATAATCTAGAAAAAACGTCAGTATCTTAATAGACATTTCAATCATTTAAAAAGACAATTTCTAAAAAAAATTATATCAGGAAACACAAAAAGTAAAATAGTTCTAAGGATGATTTTGATGTTATTGGCAGACTGATACTTTTGGGATCCACGTTTCATTACATTTAATGACTTAGGCCATTGTACTAAAGTATCAAGAAATCCTAGAAAACAAATCAAATATCATTATGATACCTAGATAGAAAGGTGGCCAATGATATTGTGCAAAGAATGGCAGTCTTAACTAATATATGCCAAAAAATGACGTAGGCCATTTTTGCTCTAGACTTTCGATATATTAATCAGAAGACATAAAAATATGTCTTCTTGCATTGGTCTGGGGTTAAACCTTGGCCCCTTACTGAGTATATCAATAGTGTTTTGTATTATAAATGTTAGCATAAGTAGATATATACTCACTCTTTTAGGAATCCAAAACTTTGTAAAAATTGGATAGAATTCTGCTGGATCACCCCTCTCAACACTTGAAAACTGTTCATTTAA
>JAVSBT010209197.1:0-13393 GCA_033118115.1 Pharyngocirrus eroticus | reverse complement strand
CCATTCTTTGTGGTAGGTTGCAAAATCAGAGAAGATGGATAGACATACTTGTGTACCTTTTTTCCCTATAATGCAAAAATAAATAAAACCATCTGTGATCTTGTTTTGTTTGATTATTTTAAACTATTTTTATAAAAAAAAAATTCAATGTACGGTACCGTCACACAGTTTTAGGCAAACAATGATAAAGCTAGACATAACGCTACATGTATTGATATTTAGCAAGTAATGCATATGAAGCTACATATCACCAACTCTAGTTTAGAATGCAATACTGGCACAAAGAGGTGGAGCCACTGCTGATTATTCATGACATCCACCAACCAACAATTCCACTTGGAATGACCTAATTACCATGCTGGGGAAACATAGATTTCTAAAATAGTGTATTTTTCTTTCTTTAAAAGTATCAGATATAAAATATTTGTTCATGTTTAAAACACATTGATAATTTCTAAAAGGAATTGTTGTTGTTTTTGTTCCAAATATTTCCATTATCAATAATTTAAGGGGGTGTGAGGGCACGAAAATATGTCCCAAATAATCATTTTCTATAAAAGATAATGCTATAAAAGTATATATTGTTGGCTTTAGGACATCTTTAGCCACAGTTTGATGTCATTCAAATGTATTTGAATTTATTTAACATACACAAAAGAATTTGATTTTTTAAGATATAAAAAAAAAAATTATATCATCTTTTAGAGCATGATTATAGCTTTAGTTTAAAAACTCAAAAAAAGCCATTAGACCCTCACGCCCCCTTAATGGACTTTAATACATCTATAGAACTCTATAGGTCTAATATTTTGAGACTCTCTGTAACTAAGTGAAAAAAGTATTCAGAATATTTATACAAACATGGTTTTTTTTATACTAAAGGTGTCTTAAAGACCTTTTTTTTCATAATTAAAAGGTAAAAGCAGTCTTAGCACCAACTAGAATTAGTTTTGACATTTTCCATCTTCTACAGAAATATGAAAAAAAGAACTTAAAGTGGAAATTTTACATGGGGAATCTGGTCTAAGCATGCTTTTATTTCCACTTTGGTGAGACCAGATTCCCCATGTTAGAATTTGAAAAACTTTTTTCATATATCAATGTGAGCAAATTATTATAAAAAGTTTATCCTGTTGTGGAAGTTTTTACTTTCTATTCAAAAAATAACATGATTTTGTTTTTTTGGCACCTTAAGTATAATTTTTTTTGTATTCTGTATCGTTGTTATAGCTCTTATTAATATATCTGATAGAAAAAAATGTACTCACCATCTTTAGTAGCTCCAGCAAAGAATTCAAATCCTTTTGGTACAAATTCTGCTGACGGGGACTTGCAGGGATATTCTTCAGGAAAGAACAAGATGATGTGATAGATGCAATCTTCATCTGCAATATTACAATGCCATTCTAGCATATTCCCATCCAAAGGTGCTGCAGATATTGAAGCCACTGGAGAATTTCTTAGTTCTGCCAAGTCTTTCATCAAACGTTTCACTGCATGTTTCTGTTGCTGGTTAACTGCCATGTTTAGAGTTTTGACAAGCTTTTTGTTTCAAGTAGATTCTGTAAAAAAGCAATAAGTAAAATTGGTAAGACAGTGATAACATAGCAGGAAATTAATCTTCTTCAATTTGTAAAGAATTTTGACTAAAAAGATTTAGTGAAAAAAAATCATTCAACTTCACTAGATGACTTATGCAGAGTGACTTTAGAAAAAACTGCCTCACACTCATTTAGAAAAAGTCGTGCAATTGAACCATTTTACTATATAGCCCCTCATCATTCTAAAACCTTATGATCAGTTAACAACTTACATGTTCTCTTAAATATGACCACTACTCCGACTTTGATAACAGTACATAGATAATGTAGAGTACAGTTGTTGTACAAAGCGTGATATAGAATTCAAAACTGCTGACTAGGCAAAAACCATCCATGTGGTTTAAAAAAAAATCCATTAAGGAGTCCCATGCTCTTTGATAGGGGAGTTCAAATTAACCATGGTTAAAAAGCCAGACAAGAATCAAATTATTATAATAATAGTTCACCCAGTTATTTAAGAACTAGGTTAGGTCAAGGAACCTTTTGTCTACTCAAATTCATTACATTGGTGCCATAACCCAACCTAGTTCTTTAATAACTAGGTGAACCTGGGTGAAGTCTTCAGGGACGAAGACTCAAGAAGAAGGAGAGTAGTGTAACCAGTTAAGCCTTTACTGACCAGCCTTAATGGTCCGGACCTTTTAGTCTAGCGGTAAAGTGCTGGCTTATGGATCACAGGGTTGTGAGTTCAAAGCCAGGACAAGGAAACTTTCGTCAACTCAAATTCTTTACACTATCTACATACCCAAAGAGCAATTATCCAACATAACTGAAAAGAATATTGTGTAACAATACCATGCACGTTACATGAATTAGAGAGAGAAACAGAGACTTCAAGACCTCATTATTTGACTGGATCGATAATCAATCTTAAGATCACAATACTCGGTTAACTTAAGTGTTTGCAATTCATTTTTTATCTTAAAATGTAAACCCATAAAGGTTCAAATTTAGAGAATAGACAGATGATATGAATGGTTTTGTGAAGTGATTTATCAGATTTATATGACTCTTTCAATTGATAATCCTTGATCCTGGTCTAAAGTGTGGTTGAGTGTAGAATGATCAATAATGGTCAACGGTAAAACATATGTTTATCTATGTCAAAACTTTATACAAATAATGAATGATGCTTTGATGTATAGTTCCGGCAAAAAAACAATGCAGTCACCTATGAAAGATAGCAACTATAGAAAATGCCCTTACTTTTCTCTTTTTATCTTTTCCTAATTTTGTTCTCTATATTCCCTTACTGAATAAGGTCATTATTTTTCCAAAACTATGGTAACAAAAAACATCATCATAAAACATAAAAGATATAAAGCAAAATAGTTGCAAAGCTTAAATTGCTTTGATCAACCACATACTGAAGGTTAATTACTGCATTATATTTTCCGGGATCATATTGGTGCATACATTGTTCTTGATGTTGATAAGCAGTATGCACCTGACTTGGTTATGACAAAGTCTTTTTAAAATTGTTTACATTCTTGTCCAGATATAAATATCATGAGTATTGCAGATGTACATAACCAGCCTCAATGGTTAAGGGTGACATGGCATGATTCTATTGGTTGAGTTTATGACCTGATTAAAACGGAAATAATTATAAAGCATAAGGGGTTATACTTGAATAGGAATCAATCAGCAGATCAAAGTGAGTAAATTTAAAATATGTTTCTCAGAATAAAAAGTGAAAACTAGAGGGAAATAGTAGATTTATTGTGCTGACAATGATACAGTTAGGTGGTCACTTCAATGTGTCCACTGCAACAGCAGTGGGAGAACACTTAATTTACTTTGTCCAAAGGCTAAGAATATATTTAAAATATACCATAGTTCTTTTAGTACCTATATCAGCCATATGTTTATGTATTTATTTGGTACATTAGCAGGGCCATATGCATGGTTTTATCTATTAATTTAAAATAAATTGGCATACTCCCTGGGAGGAATAATTTTCAGATTTAATGGTTGACCTTGGTGGTATTAAAGTTTGAATGATATGATATCATAGCTGAGGACAATCTGAAGCCAATTATTAAAAAAAAAATTGCATGAATATACTACTTGGGGACAAGTTCAACCACATATCAATAAAAGGGCATTTCCGTGTGACTTGCATACACATTTTGCCTACTTGCCAAATGTGTCATGCCATATCTTCTCAAGTGGTTTAAAATTTGATATGTGTTTGTTTAAGTGCCGCGTCGAAAAATGTATGGAATGATAGCAAAACAAAATAAATTAATTTGATGATAAGTAATTCAAAAGCCTTTTTATAGTAGCTATAAAAGCCCTCTTAATCACTAATTGTCAAATCTATTGATATTTTTGCTGTCATTATTATCTTAAAAAGCACTTGCAAAGAAAATTATCAAATCTGAAAATATAAAACCTGAAGAGATATGTCATGACAAGTTTGTCAAGTAGGCTAACACTGATATCCAAGTCAAATTTGATTATTAAAATCACAATGCAAATAAATCATTACACAAATAGTTATGAAATAGGCCTAGATTTTATTGAAATAAGCTATATTTTAAGACTGCAGTTTTACCCCCAAAATATGCTCTTTTTTGGTATACGCATTGTGACAATATACTCTTGTCTGCCTGTGAAAATATTATGCTGTTCTAAAACCTTTATGATGATCGTGTCATGGTTACACTAACATAATATGTATATAAGTATTTTTTTCTCATTGATTGTAGTAACCATGGTTTTATAAAATGCTTCCTCAGCAATATTTTTGATTTGAATGTGGGCGTTGAATAATCATTTCATTCCCAATATTATATTATTATAGATACTCATAAAAGCCTGCCAGCTGTTGTAGGATTTCAAGGTAAGATAAAATCTTCTTCAGAGTAGGTTCTTACCACTTATCATGTTTGCTTACATTTTTTATATCTGTTTTTCTTGTATAAGTGTGATCAATTTGATAGAAAAGTGATATGAAAAAACAACTTTTATCTCATAACGTTTGTAAAGTTTCCTACAGTCCAATTCATATCACACCTTTTGACAATTTATTTGTCGATACCAAGAATGCACTTACACTATCCAAAAACTCCCAGTAGATTAAAGGCCAAGCACGCCTTAATAATAATAATTATAAAGCTTTGTAGATGGACTACAGCTAGAAATTAGTAACAACAATCTTCAAAATTGCATTTGCATTTACAATATTGACTTTGGAGTGTTTTAAGATTCTTTACTAATGGTGTCATGGTTTTACGCATTAATGGTGTCTCAGAAATGGTGTCATGGTTTTACGCACAGTTTAATGTCTTTGTACTTTTTTTATGACAATGTCATGTTATCAAAAAAAAAAATCACATTCCTTTATCAGATATCACTTGGCAAACAATTGATTATATTGCTGGTTTTACACATTGTTTTGCCCCATCCACAATATTCATGCTTTAGATTATCTATAAATGCTGGTTTTACATATTATATGTCATGCCACATATCAGTCAAATTATTTGTTGTGGTTGAAGGTATTAATAGGTGCTTATATCACCTCTATATAGCTGATCAAAAGAAGTTTTTTTTTAAATTTCAAGATGTTTAAGATAACAATATAAATGTTTAACAAAGTAATAATTTTGCTTTCAGAAAAACGTTACAAAATAGTCATATCACAGGAGTCATATTGCAGGAAAAATAAAGTTCAATCTATTGGATGGATTAGAAAACAATGTAAAGGTAAGGATCTTTTAGGCTGCCTTTTTTAAAAATATAGCCATAAAGGTTCCAAAACTTTAAAATATATTTTAACGTTTTGCCAAGAAACAGTTTTAAAAGATGATGGTGTATGGTTTATATTAGAAGTTTTTGAAACATTTTGTAAAATGCTGATACTTATACTTTATAACTTCATCATTATTTTCCTGTTAAAAAATGTAGCTCATTGTTCTTAGTAAAAGATCCCCCCCCCTTTTATCCTTCTGGTGGTTTTCAGAGACTTTCACAACATCTCATATTGCTAATAGCTATAAGAATCATTTTCCCATAATGGAATTGTTGGGAAAAAATCTGCTGTCGAGTTCATTCCTGTGCAAGTGATCACACTAAAAGAAAATTTATGATTTTCTTTTTCTTTTAGATGGCCAATAGAGAAGAACTGCTTACGATAGTCTCTGAATTAGTAGAATATTTTGAAAGCATACCAGAAAATAAAAGACAAGAAATATTTAATATTTTCTTTGAAAAAGGTTGCTTCAGAAAATGTGATAAAGATGATTTAGATCACGCAAAATCCAAAAATGCTAGTAACAGAGAATTGAATAAACTGCTACTAGATAAGATCATAGATATAGATCCTTCAATGAAACCACTAGAAATTTTAAGAGACTATCTAGAAGAGAGAAAGAGTCTGTCACTGGCTGAAAAACTCGATTGGTACAAGTCAGTTTTTTTCTTTAGCTGTTGTGATCTATCTGAAGCAAATGAAAGTACACTTAAAATCTTAGTCAAAACACAAATTATACGTCACAGTACCAATTGCTTCTTATATCTTCTTGGCAGAAAGGAGGGCAAGACTAATGCTTCATTGCTAGACAAAAATGCAGACAAAAGTTTAGACAGTCAACTTATAACTGAGCTTTTGCATGTACGTATCGAAATGGAAGAAGGTCTAGCTAAACAAAATGAGGATGAACTCTTAAGAATGTTCAACAAAATATTAGAACAGATTCCAAAATGTGAAAACCCTCACTACATGTTTATGAAGACTCTTTCTCTCAAAGCTTGGGCATTGTTTGAGCTGAAAAAGTTCAAAGAAACAATGAAGCTATTTGAATTTGCTCATAGGCATATGCTTCTCCTTGTTCCATGTCAAGAAACGTGTGTCTTTCTGTTTGACTCAGCAAATTTTTACCTGTACATTTCTAATTCAGGAAATTATTATGAAAAAGCCAATGAACTAATTGATGATGCTAAGATTCATGCTGATGAGGCAACATTTATTCACCCTAAATATAAGTATATCCTTACTTTGAATTTAATTAACCGTTTATTAGGACATGAAAGTGATCAAGTTTATAGTGGAACATGGCATCCTAAGCCAGAAGGAACTTACAAGCAAGAAGTTGTGGCCAAAGTAGAATGTATATTGACTAATCTGGAAACACAAAATACAGACAAGAAGTATTCTTTGTCATTTTGGGTTGATAGAGCCTTAGTTTCTTACCAAAAGCAAGACTTTCAGACTGCTAAAGAACTGGCTGACAAAGCAGTTACCTACGCAGAGAGCAGACCACCAGCATTTGAAAGTGAAGTGCTCAATATAACAAATTGGAGGAATCATCTTGCTGAGTTGGCGGAAAATAACCAAGAAATGCTATAGGCATGTAAGATGGCTAGTGTTTTCTTTGCTGTTGTGATCTATCTCAAGCAAGTGAAAGTTCATCTAAAATCTCAGTCAACACAATTAAACTCCACAGTACCAATTGTTTCAAATATCTTCTCGGCAGAAGAGAAGGCATTACTAATACTTTATTTGCAAATACTGATATCATTACTGGTGATTTTTTTTCGGAAAACAAGGTACTATTTGTGTACATATGTATTTACCGTTTATTGACAAATTTGAAATGTCTTTGATTATTCATTCAGAGCTATCTCTAACAATCATTTTGATACATGAATGTTGTAAATTGGTAGACAATTGTCTAAATTATGCTGAATTGTATAAGGCCTACCCCCATCTAAATTTTGGTATAGTAATTTTACCTCAGCCTATAAAATAGTCTGTAGTTTTTATTTTTCACACAAATTTTGCTCCACCAACTACCTAACTATGAATTAGAAGGTTCATACTACCACCCTGACTAGTCATAATTTGATTACCCGGCGGGGTGAACAGATTTGTGTTTTGAGGGTGTCATTTGCTGCCATTGTTGTTAACATTTTTTGTCAAAACTTCTTGAGGGAATCCCTTATATTTCTTGGTATTATTCATGTGCTAATATAAAAAGAACTCTTGACAATGTTCATTTGTTTATTCAGTATGGGAATTCCATAGTTGACCAAGCATATAAGTGCTAACAGATTAGCTACTTGTCCATTCTTTATTAGAGTGGGTTGAAAGGACATATATGTCTCTCTGCCAGTAAAGGGGCTATTCAGCTGAAAACCACTGATATATAGAATGTACTAAAACTTCATGTGCTACCTCTATTTTATGTATTCAAATTGGTGAAATTAATAATTTTCAACAACTATGGTGAAAAACCTACGGCTATCTTGCATAATTATAATGTCTATAATTGAATAAAAATGAAAGCCTCTGATGCCTGATATAATAGCCAGTGGTAGCTCTAATTAATTATTGCTTATTATATTGATCAATGAAAGTCATTGTGTACAACTTCCTGCTATCTTCATAATATCCTAGTTTTTAATTCGTGACTTATTGACATATCGATACTTGAAATGTAAAACTACTAGATAAGATAAGAAACACATAGGTTATTTATATGTGACTTGTGCATTTTTTTCCAGTCTGTCATAATATATCATTTATTTAGCTCATGTTGATCAGGGAAAATATTAAGTAATGGGAACAAATTCGTGTTCACTTTTATAAATCATGTGTCTGAAATTCTAGTAAAAGACTTGTATGGCTACTTTGTCGCGGCCAATGATATACAAATATATGTAAATGTATATACAAATAAAACGCTACATGAATGTATCTATGTCGCTGCAGGAACTTTTTTATTCCCTTATTTGTTTCTTTTTACAATCGTTTTGTATCAAGAAATTAGTTTTAAACAGTTTTAATTCTCCTTACACCAAATACGTTTAGTCTTGTCACACACTGTGTGGTATAATCGCAATGTTTTGGTGATTTTTATTTTGTTGTTGTATCACAAAGTTTCCTTCTCAAGTTCTGGATTACTAAAGTTTATCTTATCTTATGTTCAAAACACTAAAAATATGGCTGTCATCAGCTTTTCAAAAATCTACAAATATCTAACATGCAGTCTTAACATGCATGATCTAACCAGTAATATAACCAATGTCAATAAACATGCATAATCTATGTCACATGATTGATGCAACTGTCCTTTAGTAGTAAACATCAAGTTACCTTTTTATCCTGCAACAGCTGGCAGGCCTTGAAAGGTATGATTCCTATACTCTCTTTGGTGACTGGTGACTAATCTTGGTGCATCAATGGCGACAATTAATGCAAAGTCAGCGCTTTTAAATATACAAAACCATGGTTAAACGCATCGACGGCTAACCATGGTTATGTGGTTATATCAATGTATAACAGCAAAACCACATCATATTCCTCCAGCAAAATTTCTACTTACGATTGTTTATTACTACTGCTATATTTATTCAAGTAGAGCCTATTAAAATATGATTGGGCTTGCAAATTTTAAAAATGCCATTAGCAATTTTTATTAATCATTTCAAATTTATACCAATTTTACACATATTTGTGAACTTCGAAGTAAAATACAATTAAATTAAGCTTTTTGTGTGAACTACAATAACATGTTGTGAAGTAGTCAATATACAGTATATCTATCAGTATCAGTATGATCGATACAATCTATCAGGGATAAAGTCCATATCTGAAGATACAAGGTACTTTGCCTGAATATGTAGATGCTACCTATGAACATTTGTAAAAGAAAATGAAAAACATATTCGGACTGGTTTTAATTCTATTTAGTTCGTTATCAGTGGGTAATGATCAACGTTTTGTAATTTTCAACAAAATATCAACTAAAACATCATTATGGTGGTTAATTTTTGGCTTTAGGATGTCCTCAGCTACAAACAGATTTCATTCAAACTTCAAATGCACCAAAGATGTCAACACTCAAAAAAATGGATTCTTGACTCCAGGTGGCAGTATATGTATAGAACAATCAAACCAAACATATAGCAGATTTATACAAAAGCTAGAGGGCACCACTTGTAATCCAAACACACAGTCTTTTTATAGCTAATAAAACTGTCAAATAATGAATCATTGCAACTCAGTGATTGTATTTGTTCTTTTCTTTTCATGTGAATGTATAATCCCTCTTTTGGGGATAACTTTATCATAATAATTATGATTAAATATGAAACAAATAATAAGTGAAGCATTTTTTTTTTTTTTTTTTAAATATTCACAGCAACCCTACTATCAGTATTCAAATTCCCTTTTACCTCCTTAAAATTATATAATAAAATTATAAATTGCTTCATTCTCATACTTTGTCTTATGAATATTGTTACACCAGATAGATGAATTGTTAGACGATGAAATCCATGAAGGTAAGGAATATTTTATACATGATTTAGAGAGTGGGACAGGGGCTTCAAGGCCTCACCATTTGACTGATTTGATGTTTAACCTTGCGATCACAATACTTGGTTTACTTAAGTGTTTACAATTTATTTTGATCTTAAAATGTAGACTATGAAAGTTTCAGATTTAGAGAGTAGACTGATAATGTGATAGGTTTTATTAAGTGATAAATCAAATTAAGTAGACTCTTTCAATTGATAATTCTTGATCCTGGTCTAAAGTACAGTTCTGGACAGAATTAATGCAGTCACCTATGAAACACACCAATTATAGAAAAAGCCTTTACTTTTCTTTTATCATCTTTTACATTCTTTTACTCTACATGTATTCCCTCACTGAAATAAGTCATTACGTGTATTTTCCCAGGACTGTGGTAGCAAAAGGTTGCAAATATTAAAGACCTTGATCAACCATATAGGTAGGTGACTCCCCCAGGAATGACCTGGTGATGATAAAGACTTTACCTTTTATATTCTTGTTCATATGCCAATATTATTGATTCTCAAGGTTTAGTTCAGTTCAAAAAGGAAATGATAAGAACACACTAGGAGGTATACTTGCAGCAGATCAAGTAAGTAAATTTTATGTAATTTTGAAATAGATTCCTCGGAGTAAAAATAGGGAAAACTAGAGGGAAAGAATTGATTTATGCTGGTGGGATACAGTTAGGCGTGTCACTTCAATGTACATTGAAATATAAATGGAAGGACACTTAACTTTGGCCAAAGGGTAAGACTTTATTTTGAAAAACATGGCCCTTTTGGTAGCTATAACAGTGATGTTTTTGTTAATTATTTGGTACACAAGCAGTTCCCTCTGGTTAGACTATGAATCTAATTTAAAGTGGGATGCCGACTGGTAGCCATCATTACAAATTTTATTGGTTGACTTTTTCGTGTTATTAAAGTTTGAATTATATGATATCAAAGCTGAGGACGAAATATAGCCAATCATTAAAGAAAAAATACATGAATATTATACTTTGGGACAAGTTCTAACATATATCAATAAAAGTATAAGACCGCAACCAGCAATGTATCCAAAGGGCATTCTTCCGTGTGCTTACATTACACTTTTTACCTACTTGGCAAACTTTGTCATGGCATATCTTCATGTGGTACGTTTTGATCATTTGTTTGTATTTGTCAAATCAACCTTTTTTTTGCTGTCATTTCATACATCATCTTAAAAGGCACTTGCAAACAACATGTCAAATCTGAAAACATAAACCTGATCTCAGGAGATATGCCTTGACAAGTTTGTCACGTAGGTAAAAAGTGTAATGCAGGTCAAATGTTTATTTAATAGCATTCTATTTTCTTTAAACTGCATTAGGTCAGTTGTAAATATCACAATGCAAAAAAACCTAGTATATAAATAGGTGTGAAACCAGCTTAAATCTGATTAAATAGAGCTATAATGTAAGGCTGCTCCACAAATAATCCCTTTTGGGAATAGACAATGATTTTATAAAATGATTGCCTTTCTATGCAAATATCATGCTGGTCTAAACCTTAATGATGATCAAGTCATGGTAACACTAATGTAAGTATTTTTCTCATTAGTTGTCAATCATGTAGTAGTAGCCATGGGTTCGTAAAATGCTTACTCATACTTTGATTTCGATGCAGTTGTTAAATAGCCATTTTTCTACATGATATATGATTACGACTACTTATATAAACCTGCCAGCTATTGTAGGATTTCAAGGAAAGAAAAATATATTCTTTAGAGTAGGATCTTACTTTAAACTCTGAATACTAACATATTTTATATCTGTTTTTAAATATATGAGATTAATTTGATAGAAAAGCAGGAATGACTAAAAACATGATCTCATTGAAAAACATATATCCTTAATTTATCTTCTAAACATTCTTTTCATATCCTGAAGCAGTTATATAATTTAGGTATCTTTGTACTATTTTATGACAATAAAGCTAAGTTTCTTAAGGCCAGTTTACACCTTAATTTCACTAGTGTGTTTTTGTAGTGTTTCCCAGGCAAATTTATATCATTTTTGGGCAATTAATTAATCTACTAAATTAATGTGCTTAGTTAAACTATCAACAAACTCACAAAGGATCAAAGGCTAAGCGAGCCTTGATATAAAGATCTGTAGATGTGTCATCATCATTAAACCTCAGCCATATTATATCACATGTAATTCTAAAAACAGTTGAATCAAGTTAAACATTTCTTATGTTTATCATATCGCTAAGCAACACTTGAGGTCAAGTGTCATTTTATTTGTCGGACATCACTTTGTCAACAGTTGATTATATAGCTGGTTTTAAATGTATTGCACCATCAACATAAGAATCAAAACAGCTATAAAGCTGGTTTTAGATCGCACCTTGTCTTCGTCATAAACATATCAATCAAATTATCTCTTGTGGTTTGGTAAAAATAAATGCTAGTATCATCATGACATTAAAGCTGATCAAGAGAATTGTAGAAAGTAGAAAGTATGTTCTGGAAACAAGGATTACAGACAACAAGTATTAATTAATTTATTATTTTGGGTCAATAGAGCCTTGGTGTCCTACCATAAACAAGAATTTGAGAATGCTAAACTACAGGCTAACATAGCAGTCACCTATGCAGAAACAAAACCACCAGCTTTTAAAGTCAAAGCACTGAATATGACAAATTGGAGGAATGATCTAGAAGATGCCTGGATGTCCTACCCAGATATGGGTAAGTATACATTTTCTGGGGCCAGTTTCAATTGACGACTTAAATATTGACCAAACTTAGCCTTTAAGTCAGGTGACTCAGACTTAACTAAGTTTGTGTTTAGGTTGCGTTTCAATTGACGAACAGTCGATATGTCTGACTCAACTATGTTCAACTTAACGATCTCGTTTTTGGTTACGAGATAACTTAGCCTGTCCTAAATATGGACATTACTTTTACGAGTTGAAAATGAGGCTTCACTTCTAAGTTTAAATCTCTCCTTGTACATTATTCATCAAATGTTGTAGCGGCAAACTTGGCAGATGTCTCAAAAAACAGTATTCTATGTACGACATTCTATTTGAGTACTGAAAAATGAGTAATTTGTCAGTTTGACAGTCTCCACTCACTGTGTTTACATTAGTCCCGATTGCATAATATACACGGGTGTGTGGCCTCTGACCTCAACCAACATGCCATTTAAACATTTCACGGCGCTTGCTTCATCCGATACCCAACAAATAAGCACATGTAGTAGGGATCTCCCTCGGGTATTTGTAAACATAGCGAGTGGAGACTGTCAAACTTTTAAAGTCCTCAATTGAAACCGGCCACAGGCCTTTAGAACACATATTTTTAGAACACATTTTTTTTTTTAAGTGGCTAAGAATGTATAATAATTATGGCTTAAAATGTCCAATGAATTAATAGTCCAGGCATTTTAAGGAAAATAAGGGCCTAACCCAAAACAAATTGCAACTTCAGCCATTTCATCATTTTTATA
>JAVSBT010208864.1:0-13400 GCA_033118115.1 Pharyngocirrus eroticus | reverse complement strand
AATATATACTTTTATAGCATTATCTTTTATAAAGAATGATTATTTGGGACATATGTTGGTGCATATAAAAAAAAAAAATTAGACCCTCACGACGCCTTAAGATTATTATTTTTCATTGGGCTTTTACATGTGTATTTATTATATCTGAATGTGGCAAGAAATTTGTTCCTTATGTAGTTACAGTAAAAGCATAGTGACAGTCAACTTTACTCTTCAGTTTGAATTACAGAGAAAAATTCCTAATAATACTCAAGGAACATTTATAAGGTATTTCTAATGATACCATCAACTTCTTTCATGGTGATATAAACACAATATTTTCAACATCATGAAATTAAGAAGCCTGGAAGCCATATTTATAACATTTTATCTAAGATCCTTCCCCTATAAAAGCTAGGGAAATTACTTTATTACAAAAAAAAATCACCTGAGCTATGAAGCAAAATCCTAATCTAACTCAGAAGATTGTATAAAAATGACAGCACCTGGTATACTTCAAAGATATCAAAGAAAGATTTTCAATTTCATCTTTGGGTAGTGCTTTGGAAAAAAATGTCTGCCAATGAATCTACCCTCTGGCATGAAAGAAGAAAGACAGATATGTACTGTGCATGTATTTATAAAAAAGACATATAAAAATATATAGATAAATAGAACAAGACAGATGTAAAAGCAATGTTGACTAGTTCTCAATCATTCTAACTTGGAACCCCTTAAAACTGAGATTTTCGTGGAATCTTTAGGAACCTGTACAACCATAGACAGAAAATATTCAGAAAAATCTCATCTGAACAAAGCCATAATTTTTTTTGATACAAGCATCCTACCTCTTTTACTGTCTATAGCCTATGTCATATATGGTTTCTTGTTTCATCTGTATATGATACACAGTTTCACTGCCTTATTCAGTAGCAAAATGATACAGCTTTCACTTGAGGATTCTTATTTCAAATGGTAGGGTTTTTTTTGTGAAGAAGCTTATCATAATTATGCTACCTGAACTGTCTTGTCACCAGCTTTTTATTTTCACCATGGTTAAAGGTTAAAGTAAAAATGAATGTAGATTTAGGCCGGCATGGTAAGACATACTTTTGGCATCAATTTGAACACTTTGTAGATGTTGTTAGTGGCCATGGTTAGTATAACTCGATGGCTACTTACACCCTTTTACCTCTTTTTGTGGAAACAAATTGCATTTTGAATTTAAACATTGTCAAGAATCTCAAGTCTAAGTTATAGTATTAGTAATTTATTAACATTAATATTCTTTGAGGTCAGGCTCTTGATGGGGTACACTCTTTGTTTTTTAGATAAATGTATTTTTTTTCAACATTATCAGGTTCATTTACATGCCAAGTAACATGGGGCCTAGATTATTTGTCTCATCTGAATGACATCTTGAAAGCCAGGTGGAAAAAATATTTCATCTCAAACTACCTGGACTCGAACCAGGGACCTTCTGCATAGAATACTAGCACAACAATTCAATTCAACACTCTGCCCAATTGGCCTTTAAAGTAGAACTTCCAATATATCTAATATCATTATTTTAATGTTTTGTTTTAATGTTTGATATCTACAGTCATTGGGGAATTTTTTTTTTGCTAGCTCCTTTCTTTTTTATCCCTTTTTTTCACGCAAATCCCAATTGTGAGATAATTTTAAAATGATAAAAAAAAATTGAGACTGCTCCGGGGAGTGAGCTGGGCCGCCCAGATGATGATCACTGACACAAAGCGTAACCGCTAGTCCATTTCGGACAAGTGAATACTACGTGAACTTAAAGCTTATTTCCACAAGAAGAATTACTTCTGACATATTATAGTGTCAAATGACGACATAAACAAACAAGTGTTCGACATAAACGAACAAGTGTTCGTTTATGTCGTCATTTGACGCTATAATACGGGGAGATGTTACACTAGGAAATGAAAAAATCGCTCTAAAAAGTATTAGAACTGTTTTATTAATTTTTTTTATCAACAGTGTAGCTTCAATATATGCTTCTAAGTTGGAAAATGCTGTTTATTCAGTGTTTTTAATATATTGGAAGTTCTTCTTTAAAGCTATCTGTTTAAATGTGAATTATATAGATTGATTCTGCATATTTATAATACTACCTTTATGATATCATATGCATATATTGTTGCTAGACAATGCCTTCCAACCCACATAGTTTGTAAGCCAATAAAGTATCTTCTTTCTTTGATATGCTCGGGTCATAAGAAATGAGAAGTGGTAACAAGCGTGGCAAGTTTAATAATCAATATTTTCTTCACTCATGTCATATTCTTACAGGTGAACATTATATGTATCCAGTAGCGAAAAAACTGTTAATGTCACATTTCATATGATAAATACATATACTCATAAAGAATTATTATAAAGAGTATTGAATTACAAAAGGTACAGACATAACATTTTATGAGAAAGGTTATTTGTAATAGAATATTTTACTCAATCTCAAAAGCTGCTGGTGCTTTGATAAATCAGAATTTCTTCCTAATAGGAATTTAGAAGAAAAAAAATGAAAACAAGACTTTAAAAAATACTTCATTCAGAATTTCTTCTCAAAATGTGATTTTTTTAATGTGGCAGTGCAAAATGGATGAGCTCGTTTCTGTCCCATGAAAATTCATTACTATTGCAGCAGAGGACTTGAAGTCTTCTGCCAAATCTTTCTCAAAGTGTTGATTAATTTGACTTTGATATTGTTCATGTCTGTAATGTTTTGGTGATGGTTTTAATTGCTATTGTGACAATGGTAATGGCAAGCCTGGATAAGGTACGTCAAGGAAACTAAAAGAAAACTGGGGGTAATTAGTATTTAAAAATCAGCAGCATGGAATAGCATTTCTAAATATTGTCTGTCATATCTGATAGAAATTTTCTAGAAATACCTGTTCACTCTTTTTATCCTCAAACCAGACAAGCTTAGCCTAAGGACGAAAGCATGAAAA
The DNA here is from genome assembly GCA_033118115.1 of Pharyngocirrus eroticus. Classification (NCBI taxonomy): domain Eukaryota; kingdom Metazoa; phylum Annelida; class Polychaeta; family Saccocirridae; genus Pharyngocirrus; species Pharyngocirrus eroticus. The sequence continues at coordinate 10,440 of JAVSBT010208864.1, read as the reverse complement.
CGAAACATGAATTGTCTCATATGTACAGAATTTTATCATCCTTCCCATGATGATAAAGAGCTTAAGGAAATGGGTCAGATACATTCTGATTCCCATTTGAGACTGTTGGCATCATGTTGAAATCTTGGTGATTGAAGTACCTTGCTGAAAATCAAATAAGCAAATGGCTGAGTGACTACAATCAGTCACCGCCTAATAAAAACAAACACAATACATAGACCAAGTGGGGAAAAAGCGTATACTTTAGACTGTAATTTCATGTCTTTTGGTGTTCAAAGTCCAATCATTTTGTATTTAAATTAATGACAACAAGTTGAAATTACCTTTTTAATGATCTTTTTTTTATATCAGTAATATCTTGATGCATCCTTAAAAATAGAGTGGTTTTTATTTTTGGCTTTTCAACATTATTAATGTATACATAATTATTATCTTGAATTATTTTGTCTTCAATGTATACTTTGTTTAGAGATGTTGATTCATGCTCTCAATACTTAGAATTATTTTCTTGTTTAGGCCATTCCAAATTGATCAGTTTGACGATGGATTTTTTGGTATGAAAAATTGAGTTGGTCATTGGAATTTTGTTTTCTCCTCTTTTTTTTTATCTCCACGTAAATTAGACATCACTCGGCCTTTTACCGACGGATAGGGGCAATGTGCCACGTATTTCAAGGAGTATGCACACACATTGTGGATTGTTCGAATAGCCTCTTTATAGTTCTATATTTCTCTCCGAAAATTTATGTTTACAAGCCTACAGGGATTTTGCTTCATGTTGTTGTCTAAATTTGATAAAAAAATATAATTTTGAAAAAAAAAAATTTATCAACAGCAATAAAATCTGAAAAGAATTCTTTATTCCATGAAACTACAAGTCACAAAATATAAGAAAAAAGTTATTTATATTGGGCATGTAGTCTTTAACTGAAACATTTCCCGAACAACACCTAAAATTCTTAGCAAATTAAAACCCTTGGACAAATTGCGCTCACTGCATTTATCTCTTTATGTGACTTTTAGCCTGTCTGTTTTCCATATGCTGCAATAGATTCATATTAGGTGCTCTAATTCCTGGCTCAATCTTCTTGTTGCTGTACCAAAATGAAAAAAAATTCTGCTAAATTGCAAAAAAGTGTTATTTTTTGTGGTGCGGTAAAGATGGTAGTCATTAATGGACATGTAGCCTTCAGGGAATAGACACATATTGCAAAAGGCAAACTTGTAGCATGAAAAAGCAATTACAACTGTACTTTTCAAACCAGTTAATAAGTACAGTTTGTTTTATCCTGGATTAGTTGAAACAGATTTCCAGAGGTACTACACAGAGAATAGGTCAGAGGTTAAGGATAGTTAGATTTTTTATTTTGTAGATTTTTTTTCTCTTATATTTTCTCCTTTTTTCAATGGGGTTACTTCAATGCATTTTTTGTATCAATTAAGTCTTGTGATCTTTTCTACAGATCTTTGTTTAAACTTTAAAGGTTATTCTTTGTTGTTCTCTATTGATTGATCAATAAACCCTACCAAAAAAACCCGAATACAGTAAACTTTTCAAAAAACACATGAATACAGTAAACTTCTTAGAATTATACCATCATTTATATTCAGTGATTTCTTGAATAAGAAACGTTCGTTCTTTATCCTTTCAGTCTGTAGACATGCAATCAAATATGGGTAACCTGTGGGATTTTGTGCTATAGTATCTTACCTATATACATAGTCATAAACTCACTGTAAAATAATCAATTGTATGAGATTATAAGCTGGTATTTTCTTAAGAAAATGTAGCAAAAATTCCAACAGGTTACTTATATTCATATAGCTCAGTTGAATAGAGCATGGAAACAATTATCCCAATGTCGTAGGTTCGAGTCCCACTTAAGGTCAACATATTTTTTCTGTCGATTCTTGCAATATAGGTTAATACCCTGATGATAGATATGTTACTCATATTTTATTTGATTGTCTACAGACTAAAAAGATCAGGCACAAATGTTCCTCATTGAGACTAAATAGACTACATAATTGTTCTCTTCACAGTTAATTGTCAGTTTGGTCTTTGGAGATTTATTGTATAATTGTTTTCAAAAAACTATTGAATCATTTTATTTTGTGTCAATTATTATAGATGTCATAGTATTTTGTATTGCCTTTCATTTCTGCTCAGACAAAAAGTGATAACTAATTAGAGTTGACCTATATTTGACATGTAGATGAAAAAAAGACACTTCATCTAGAAAGTCTGAAACATTTGCAAAGTTGTCTGCACTTTAAGAACACAAATGTCCATATCTAATGACATTTTAGATTAAAACATAATGTGGAATGTACATATCCTTTTTTCATCTTTTTTGATTATTTTTGATTCAAATTTGATCCAACCGAGCAAATACCAAGAATGATATTTATGAATTTTCATAAATTTATGTTCATACCAGATTCAGAATTGCAAAAACTTCCCTTTTTTTTGTGTTTAGCTATACTTGTATTTATATGGCAGAATTAATCATGATAGCCAAACCCACATTTCCTAAGCATCATATTTCTGTAAATGTCATCGGAATTAGCATGTATTGGGCTCATATGATTTGCACTTAAAGATCATAATATCCATCTACTTTATCGCCTTGTGCTACCTTAGTGTTAAAACCAAGGGGTTGTGTTACTCCCTGTAGTTTCTCATAATGAAGTGATATAATTGGAATCATACAGTCACTGTCATTATATTATCGCCACATTTATTAGTTAAAACTGAATTAGATATGATATAACATGAATAAGGGAAATATGTACATGTACAATGTATTTAATTAGATAAAACCAAAACAACTATGAATGCTATTATGCTTTAACAGTTAACGCTAGACATTTTCATTACCTTTCATTTAAAATTATAGTGCAGTGCAAATAAAATTGATGCTACCAAAAATATTAGGATACTAAACTTAGTGACTAGAGATGATATACTTTTAGTATCTCTATGTGAAACTTAATGGTTGAAATATACATGTATGCCCCTTGGTTAGTTTAGAAGATGTTCTCATTCGTTGAAATGTTTTCAAGTAGCCAAATAAGACATAAATCCTTAATTGTAAAAAAACTGTATGCAATAAAGCCTTTATGTTTAAAAGATGCTTAAATTTGCTGCTTTTTTTTTTTAACCAAAATAATAAGTAAGTTGATATAGATATGTTCACATTTTTTTCTTTACTGATCACCTAGTGTCTCTACTGACTTAGTGACTACCAACTTTTATACAATCAACAATCAATTCTTTAATATCATAGATCTACTCCACTTCAAACTTGATGGAATAAAGCCATGCAAGCTTTTATGACATGGACAGAATGGCGGATGGTTGGTTTCTTATTACTCTAATATCTTTCTTGACCTGAATACTTGGTAAATATTTTTTGTTTGGTAAAAAGAGTCTGATGAATAAAAGGGAACTCTCTGGATCAATCAGTAAAAATGTCCAACTGCATGGTATAAGAGGTTTGGCTCCTTCTGCAAAGGCATAAACAATTTTGAAGTTACTTTGACAATGCATCATGACAATGCATTATCTTAGTGTATTGTAAGATGAAATAAGAAGCACTTTATTTTCATATAAAGATTTGGTAGAAAATCAGTTGAAAGTTAGAGTGAGGCGTACCATGATGATAACCAATGCTTGTGAATGATGTAAACACGATAAAACTTTTAAGGTGATGATTAAAAAAGTAAAAACCAATCCCAGGTTTAAAAAGAATAGCCAAAACTTATATAAACAGCAATTATTGAATATGACTGCCATTTGCATTTCTTCATTCAAGTAAAATCTAATTACAAATTTTAAAATCCTTGAATTGATCAGCATTATAAGTTTATTGAACAGAATTAATGAATCAAATTTAAAAATCATACAATGGAATTTGTAAACTTTACAACTGAAATTTGTAAATTGTGTAATTTATAATATAAATTATTTGATTTCCAATATTTTTTATCTATTTATAGTGCCATATCAACATTTATATTACTGGACAACCCCTCTTCAGTGGGCAACATTTCATGGCAAATGGGGTTTCCTATGCTATCCTTTTTACAGGAAAAGTTGCTGATTTATCTACTAGGAAATTAAGTTTAAAATTAAAGTGAAACACTAAGGAAGCAGATATTTCTTTTGTTGTATTGGATATATATATCAAGGGATTATTGTTGATCACTTCATGAAACTTTTGAATGATAACCTTGGTAATGCTTCCTATTTCCTTAAGATATTAAATGTACCATTGTTCCAAAGTTTCTATTTATTATGTATATTATTAAAAACTATGATATATTGCATAGGAACAATACCTTGTGGACAGTATTTCTTGTCCAAACTGGATTATCCACTGGACCCAATTTACCCCTGTAAAGTGGACAAAAAGTCAACAGCTTTTTAAAGCTATATCCCTCGATGTTGTCAGAGTTGTGTTACTGTAATAATTGCAAATTGAAATTCACACCTTTTGAATGGGGGTTCCACTGTATATATATATAAAGACATGGTGGTTTTTACTGATGCACTGTAAAACTCTAAAATTCCTTTAGAATTAAAGGTAAATTACTGGAATCCTGCTGCATGATAATTTACTGTAATATTAAAGTAATTTATTGTATCAAAAGTTTGCATTAGTTCACATTTTAAAATGTTGAAGGTAAATTACTGTAAATTGTAATAGTAAGGTAAATTACCATGCATTACTTAGGATTCCAGTAATTTACTGTCAATTTTGATGGTAACACTTTACATTGCAGCATTGAGGCTCAAAAAACTGTACTATTATATGTTGACAATTTGATTTACAATTTTGCATTGAAAGTAAATTCTTAGAAGGGTACATAGCTCTATATCTATTTGTATGGTACCTTATGCCTGGTTCCCCCTGTCACGATATTAGAGCCAATGGCGACATGATGAGAACCGATGACAATTTCTTGTCATCTTCGTGGCAAAAGGAGACAAGTGCCTCAAAATTTTTAAACAGTTTAAACATTTCGGGGCAGCTACGCTTGTATAGACGAAGGAGGCTAATGCCCCACAAACACACAAGAAGAGGAAAGGAAGGCCAGACGAATACACACAAATACAAAAGAAGACGAGTCACTCTGTGTCCCCTTTCAGCTCTAATATCATGGCAGTGGGAACTGGGCATTATGGATTGCCATTCCTTGGTAAATGTTCATACTTGATCAATATATCACAAGTAGTGTTCTCTTTAATTACCCATTGACTTCATAAATCAGTTGTTTAAAGGGAAAGGGGTGACATTTACCCAGGGGCAGATTTATTTTATGTTATCAGCTCCAAAAACCAAGGGACATGCTCAAACTTGACTGACAAGGGAGGAAATCTTACTCAAAGTAAGCAAGATTTATATGAAATATACTTTTCTTTGAGGGACCATTGGTCCCAAAGTGAAAAAAACCTAAGATGCTCTAATAAGAAGTTCTAGTCAATGAGTCCCTCAGGTAAATTGATCCCTGTTTCACCCATAGGTTGCATGGAGGTGACAAATGATTTTTTTTACCATAACTACACATTCCTTTTGATAACTTTAAAGTACACACAGAGTAATACAGTTATGGGCTTACAAATAACACAGTTTGTCTACTACTAGTGTATAGTGGAGTTAAAGTCATATATCCAAAGATAATAAATTTCTTACCATATTGAAACCAAACCTTTGAAGGAAATATAGGAGACATGGAAATGACATCACCAGCATTATATTTAAGATTGACATTTGCATTAACTTCCTTCAGGTTTTTATCCAGCTTACAATTTAGTTCTTTCCCTCTGGTTCACTGACAAATGTGAAGTCATAAAATCTACCATTAAGAAACCATTAAAAGGTTAAAGGTGATCCATGAAAAATAAGTTATTATTGTCATCATTACAACTGACAGCATCAAAAATGACTTTTGGTATTTTATATCTGATGCTTATGTGCATGTACAGTGGAACCTGCATTAAGTGACCGCCAAGAAAAATTGGTCACATAAGACAGGTGGTCTCTCATGACAGGTTAACTACTATAGACTAGTATACAATCGGGCATTGATTATGTGGTCACATAAGACAGGTGGTCTCTTAAGGCAGTACTCTTAAGGCAGGTAACACTGTATGTATTTTCTTTGAAAGAACTTATAAGCAATCAAATAAAAAAGTCAGTTAGTAAATCTAAAAAAACACACAATTGAATTTGTGAAGCAACATGGTTTATCTTCACCACTTGCAATTACACAAAATGTCTGGAAAACCTGCTGTGCAACAATGCTTTGTGTTAATGAATTATGATAAATACAAAAAAAATGTATCGGAAAACACCATCAAATAACAAAGCTATGAATCCTTTCTTTTACATAATGCCTATAGGTTACACTAGGCAATGCAACAACTTACAACAAGTCAGATCTGCAATTTAAACAAGTCTTGTGACAGGTCTTGAGTGATCTGAGTTATCGCATATCATAAATCAGTAGCAGATTGCATGCAGGTTTTAAACACGTTTACCACAATTTAAAAAGTACGAACACACGGCTGTAATGGTATGAATAAAATATATGGTCACATACAAATGTTTTAATCCCAGGACAGACATGATCTCTGGTCTTGCGTGACCTTGGCATTGCCTAGGCAGAAACCTTTACTTCGCTATTTTTCTGTATGCTGATATAAATTCAAAAGTCTTTCAGACATTCCTCAAAACCCTTCAATATGAACTTCTCAGGTAGTCATGGGGATCTGCTTAAGAAGATTGATAGTCCTAACAACTCGAGGTTGTATAATAATTTAGGTCTTTAAGTATGGCAAACAATTATTAATGAAGGACTCTTTTGTGGACTTGACAGAATGTGTCGTCTGTGAATCACAAGATTTTATTGAATGACTGGTGTAAAGTACCCTGTTTTTTATTTATCAAATTAATATTATGTTTATCAATAATAATTATAACTACAGAATTATCATTTAGATGATATGGAAATGTATATTATTATTATTAGTATTATTATTATTATTATTATTATTATTATTATTATTATTATTATTATCATTATTATTATTTAAAAATCAATTATTATATCAAGTATTATGATTATTATTATCATAATTATATTATATAGTAATCAATTGACAAAAAATAAATCTGTCAACTCCCATGGGATTCAACAATAGCTATCCCTCGTCTGCTGGAAAAGTGTAGTGTTTGATAGAGCAATGTATTTTTTAACATGCATATGTAATTGTTTGAGTCCAATCCTCTCAACATGAAAAAACATCACAGAGGTGTTCTGAAGAAAAAGAAAGAAAAATATGTTTGACTGCAGGCTATGTAATTGTAAAAGTCACATATGAGGTTTTTAATAAGTAATATATTTATCCTATTTATAGATAGAAAACAGGTGGTAATTGGCTTCTATGACACTGTGCACTTCACCTGTTGTTTTGGTGACAATATAGCATTGTAAGATTAGCTTTCAGGGATAAATAATATCCTTCATATAAAACCAAAGTAATAGCTTGAGTTTTGATTGTTGAGTCCAATTTCTTCAGCCAGTTCAGGTGTAGTGCAGCTCATGTTATTTGATTTCAACATGTTTCAATGGATGAAAAGATGATCAGGTTTTCAACAAATCTGTGAAACAATGCTATACATTTTTGTTGTTGAAAGGGTTAAGTCATTTGGATATATTACACTTAAGATAACAGAAATAAACTCAGTGAAGTTGGAACTAGTTGATCAACACGAAGAACATTTTAGGCATGGGCATCTATCCAAAAGTAGGTTTATGATATTTCTACTGCACAAAAGGAATGTACACCAAATAGTTGAGTAATTGATGGAATTACAGAAGGAAGGAATTGTTACACCCAAGCTTAGTAATGTCAACATTGTAAGACAGATATAAGCATAGACAAGAAAATTACTGCATTAGCTATTTAAAAGCAGATGTTGATGTTCACTATCATAGTATAGACAGCAGAGTACAATTATTGTTAATGGCCTTTTGCAGTTGATTTTTTAGAGAAAATTGAAACTTCTTCATATAATCGCAGACATTTTATTTGAAGTAAAACTGTCTATAGAGGAAGCAGACGGAAAGAAGGTCTCATCCTGTAGCATGTCATGCTTAGTCTATGCAGGTAAACTGTTATATTCTCCCTTAGCTACATGTGCACCAGAAAGATTACTGCTGTAACAAGACACTACACCTTCATAATTGTAAAGTTGGTGTAAAGGACATACGTATAACAAAACTGCAGCATCTTTTCATCAAGATCAAGGTGGTTTTATACAATTTTGAAGAATACATACATCTTCTTCATTTCTGACAACACAGTTAACAGGAGTGATTCTACAATTGCAGGTCTATCTCTGGTGCTGATTGCCTCCAGTACTGATTCAATTTCTACCTGATTACTGCCTGAAAGGAATCTTCTCTATTGATCAATCTTTTCCCATTTTTAGGACTTTGTGGTTTAAGTTGGTAGTCAACATGTTGTTATTTTCCGATTAACTTAATTTACGTTGTCATTCCAAGACATGAGTTTGGATGTTCGGAAATGAGGCAAAAATGTCCTAAAACATGCCAGGAAGTATAGACATTATCTGATGAAGATCTTTATACTACTACAAGCTGTGCAACAAAAGTACATCCATAGAAATAATTGAATAAACATTTGATGATCATACATTTGTAGGGATGAAACACCTTTGTTATTGGTATTACTTGGACAATAAATTTTGTTTGATATCTACTTGTCTATCAAGCAAGTAAATTGAAATATCTTAATATAATTTTCATCATATTATTCTACTTCTACTTTTTGACCCAATGTTGACATTGTTTTGTGTTTGGAGATATTCAAACTCTGATGAAAACACTATGGGGGTTAGTCCCAGTGCCCACACCATCCATGTGTCAGTGGAAAATACTTATGACAGAAGTCATACTTCAGACAGAAGTTCAGATCTAGAAGAAAATGACCAAGATGATACTTTTGGGCAAACCTTTGTCCTTCAAGAGGAATGGCTATCAGGAGTTTGTGGAGTGTCTAGAAGACGGTAGGATTGACCCTAATATTCATTAAGATTTTTAAAGAGATGTCTGTTTAGTTAAACTGAATTTTTCTTGATCCTTTGGTCATACCTGTACTGTTCAGATAGTAGATAGAAGCCTGTCATAGTTACACAAGTAGCTACTTTGTATTTAAAAAAATGACTAGTGTATTTACCATACTATCACCCATAAACCCATATAGAATAAAAAGTCCAGTTTCTAGTTCAATAGGGAACTTTTGCCCTTGGGTCTTTTCAGTCTGTAGCTAGACAATCAAACAAGAGTTATCTGTGGGATTTATAATTATCACTTTCTTAATTAAATACATGCTTATGAACTCATTGTAGATCATATGAGTTTATTAACATGTGTTTTGGTAAGAAATTAGAGCAAAAATCCTATAAGTAACTCATGTTTGATTTTCTATAGACTGAAAAGATCTTGACCAAAAGTTCACCTTGGGACTTGTGATCTTGTAAAACCTGACACACTTTGGAACATTGTGGATGTGTAAATATGTGTCATGGGGAATGGGGCTTTTTCTAATGTGTATGTCAAGTAGAGGATAGCTTTTATAAATATGTTACCAACTTTGATTGAAAGGATACCATGCATTCTGTTACTACACTCCGTCATTTTTTGTTAGCCCTTAGTCCATGGATGAACACTTATCAGCAACAGCTAACATCCGGATCCATTGATTCAATAGGCTAGGAGATACATAGCATAGTTTTACTATATGAATAAATCTTCTTGGAACATCACCCTATCACCCCATCTAATAGAATTTAACTTTCAGAATTTACTTCTGTCATGTCAAACCCTGAAGCTTGACGTAGCTTTGTTTTATTGAACTTTGACATTTAGTTGAAACGGTAATTTAGTTATTTCTAAATATTCCCTTTTATTGTCAGCTCCTTTTATTTGTTATTCTTTGAGTGCTTGTTCGTGTTGTGTTAAATGTAACTGAATGTTACATAACTTCCATTTAGCGTGATTGATAAAAGCATCTTCTTGGAACTGATACCTGTGAACATGATTATGCAATAAGAATGACACACCCATTTCTTTAATCCATATACATATCATACCAAATCATTGTATAAAACTAAGTTCAAATATGGAGATATGCATTTTATATTTCAGTAACAAATTTTCATAATACATTATTACATCTTCAGGCAATAACTTAAGTCAACAATGGAAGGTTGGGTTTTATATACAAGATTGTGTGAAAGAGTCAAGAATAGATGTACAGCAAACTTAATTTTATAGTAATTGGATGAAAATTGTTAGATGGTGCTGGATGCATAATGTTGTTTATAGATTTAGTAATCATATGGA
>JAVSBT010208863.1:0-27362 GCA_033118115.1 Pharyngocirrus eroticus | reverse complement strand
AATTAACAAAGTGAACAACAAAGTTCGCAAATTAATACTTATTTTTTCCAAGTTACTAACAAGCTAAAGGTTATACAAGAGTTCTCATTACATGACAGTATTGACAACTTGGTTTACTGACAAACCTTTCCGAAACTTTTTTAATGACGAATAATAAGTTTTACCATGGTATTATGGTTCAATAATGCATTTTTGGTCCATGAACATCATGTAAATGCCTTTGGAATTAAATAGTCTAGCTAAAATATAACTACGAAATCATACTGTAAGCTAATATTTTTTTCAATTAGTATACAATATGCTATTCTAAAAAAGTAAGAATTCAACAATGTTCCATTAATAGTTGATAGAATATAAAAAGTGAAAAATTGTAGAAATATAATTTCATCAGTATAAAGAATTAACAGCTGATGATATAACAGGTTTCAATAAGTCAACACTATGTGAGATGAAGAAAATCAGAATCTTTGGACGCTTGCTGATCTGTAATTTTTTGCCCCTCTCATCAAAGGAGAATCTGGTTCAATCAGGTTTCTTACACCACGGGAGCTTCTTGATGGTATTATTGGTACACCTTTGTAACGTCTGTACTTGTTCTCAATGTCATCCAAATTAAATGCTGATTTTGACTTTGATGAGTACAGGTTTGATGGTTTGTCATTCAATTTGAACTTTTCATCATCAAATGAAAAAGTAGATTTTCTAGAGCTTAGATTTGATTTACTATCTCTTGAAAGACTTGGCCCCACACTACTTGCCCTTGTTCCTCTTGGTGTGTTTGTAGTGTACAATGACCTTGAAGGTCTTGCTGCTGTTGATGGTGTATAGGAAGGTCTCGCTGGTGTTGATGGTGTATAATCAACAAATGACCTTGGGTAAGCATAACCTTGGCCACTTCTTACTGTAAAGGAAGGGGTTTTAGTACTGCCAATCACACTAGAATACAAGGAAGACCTTCCTGATGTCTGCATATCTGGATGCACAGATCTTGCCCTTGTTGACCTTTGCAAAGAGACATACTGGTTGTCTGGTTGGTATCTTGACCTATACATGGAAGGCCCATGGTTGTAACTTCCATATGAGCTATCATATGAAGGGGTATAATGATGCAAAATGTCTTCATACTGACTCCTGCTGGCTTCTTTGGGGATACAGATAGTTTTCACCACATAACATCCTGGATCATACACTTGGTCTGGATCGTTGAAAGCTCTACTTAGTGAATTTGACCTCCTCCCTGTAGTAACACGGGCTTGTTTCAGTCTTGCATCCTCCATCTCTTCAAGTAGATTATGCCTGTGAGCAAAGGAGAGAAGCTGTTTTTGAAAACCTCTATTGACTAACAATAATCTTCTTTGTTTCTTTAATAACTTCAAAGTTTCAAGCAAACGCATATTCCTGGTTATCATCAAATAACCCACACAGATGGCAACACTGCGATTTATACCCATTGCACAATGAACTAATGCTCTTCCATTTTCTTTTTTTACGTTATCTAAAAACTCGAAGGCTTCTGGAAAATGTTTAGTGATATCATAATTTTCTGTATCTTCAGCTTTAATTTCTAAATATTTCAAACCAAGCTCCTCAAAAGGGTTGACTAACTTAGGGTCTTTGCGTCTACCTTTGAACCCAGCACAATTCAAGACATGCGTAATTTTATACCTTTGGAGAATTCTATAATCTTCAGCATGGCCCTGATTTCCCAAGAACATATATGGCAGCAACTCAGTGGGTTCTTTTGGTAATCCATGGCATGGGGGTTCTGTTAGAATGTTCTTGATTGTTTGACGATACATACGATCATTTTCATCAAAGGCGTATCTACTCATCGTTGGTATTATCCAAGGGCTATCTGAAAATATATTGTTGTAATACCAATATCAGTATCTGGGTGTTTGTCAGTAATAAATGAATACACAAGAAACAGAACCTTTAAGGAGTAATTGTGTCCACATATCACCAATTTGCTGCTAAGGTCATTGCATGCTGTACAATCAACTTGCCAAACAACTTTTACCCTAATTATATGAAATATAGAGATCATTCAAATTGCTTGATATCATGAGAAGAACAGTATTGAAATTAAAGTAGAAACTTCCATAAACTGGATTTGAAATACAAAAAAAAGGTCATTTAAGGGTCAAAACAAATAGTGACCTCTTGTTTATTAGAACAGTCAAAGAAAATCAAAGCATGTAATTAAAATAAAGCCAAGTGCTATTTATAGGCTAATCCTTAAATTGATTATAAACCTTAAAGGGATACTGTCTGCAATTTTTTACCATTTTTGTCTTATAGCGATTGCTCTTGATTCATTATTTAATAAGTGTTTACCATGTGATAATGGTGCAGTAGCTAAAATTAGCCTGGCATAGAATGTACAGTGGGTAATGTCCAATGTGCAGAACCCTGAAAAGAAGGGGGGTGGAAAGTTCGGGTATCAGACAGATAGCTTTAACAGGTTTAAATGCATATAGCCTGCCTTTAAATCTATCAACATTTTTTATTAAACCATGAATTTTGCTAATACATTTGATTTAAAGGTACCTTATAGTAAATGCTTTTTGTGCACAAAATACATTATGGAATTAAATACATAAGGCAGGAGTTTTTTAATTTTTAGTTTTTCGAAACAAAATCAATTTTAGTTGAGAGTAGGAGGGAGGGAAATAAAAATAATGTTGTATAATATGAAAAAACTTGTTTTTTATTGTATTCATGATAATAAAAGCATAGCGTGTTCCCCCGTTAAATGTAGGTGTAACTAGTAAGCTTGAACTACTTCACCAATTCACAAAATATAAAAACAAAAAAGAAACAGAACATTCACGGTTATGAGTATCCACGAGTCATTACGATATTTTCGAAATTTTCTTTGGAAGTTGGGTCGAAATATGGAATATGAATATAATTTTTTCAAAACCAAATTATTTTTATTTTCTATTTTGGCTCTTCAGAGGGGCGGCGATGTTTGAAAAATGAAAAATTATAAAATTCCTGCCTAAGATGGAAAATACAGAAAGACCAACAGGATGACAAAAGTAGATTTTTTTTCAAGTATAGCTATCCACATAATTATCATTCAAACTATTAATATTTATTTATTTATAATTATTATCATTATCATCATTATTAATATTCACAATTTTATGGATCATATTTTTATTATATTATATTCACTAAATTGTTGTTGTTATCATTATTACCATTGGTGATTTGACCATGAATTATGTTGTTTTAATATGCATTCTTGCAAAACAAAATCTAGATTCTTGTAGAACTTGAATACATTCCACTGTGGCATGGTTGTTTGTCCCATTCCAGTGGTATACTGCTACAGCAAAATGAAATACAGCCAAGGAAAGTGATATCCGATATCACCAACAGTGATTTGAAACATGCTAGATAAGGCTTTATCAATGGAAACTTATTTTGTTATTCAAGGAAAGGTATCATTGTACCAACCACAGGCAGAAACGTAAAGATAGAAGTAAACAAATTAAATTAATCTCTCTATCTTGGATCTTTTTAGTTGTTTATTACAATATTTATTTTCTTCTTAAAATATCATATAAGCAATTAAAACCTCAAGATGATTTACAGCTAAAGCTGCCATGCTCTTATAGTGACAATTTATTAATATTATTTTTTCAATTCAAGTAGCATTTTAAATGTTGAATTTTAACATCAAAAACAAGATACTGGGACTGTGGGAGTATACTTAGAAATCTCTATAGGTCTCAATATAATTATAATGGCTTGAACAAAATTGATATCACAATATAAAATCTGAGGAAGTACGGTTGCAGAGTGAAATTATCTCTAGATTATTTTCTTTGCTAGAGGCAAATTCCAAGGTGTGGATTTATGGCCAAGCTAATCATGCCTTTAGATCATACACATGACTGTGTGTTTACATAATAGAGTTCTAAGTTTAGCATATGATGCAGGAATGGATGGAAGGGATGTTGTGTAGTTTCTGAAAATGTATTCTTTAGTGTGGGCTTGTGCCATGGAAAGTCCAAATATCTTTTAGTATTGCAGACATACTTGTACTATCAAAAAATCTATGCACTAGTAGGCCTACATGAAATATTAGAAAGTATGCAATGGGAAAGAAAGGAGGGGGAGGGGGGGGGGGGTGTTGTTGTCTGAAATAATCCATGTTGTAACATATATGTTTTAAAAGTTCTCAACAACATTTATTATATAATAGATTTTTATAGCTCATGTATTGCTGTTGGTTAGCAGATGGTTACCTTGGATGTTGATTATTTTGGCCTCCAACTATCTCTGCCGTAATCTCTTATTTCCAAACTTGTGGGTTATTGGGTGTAGTTTATAAATATTCTTGTTGTCCAATTACAAGATAATTAATACATGAAGATATATCATGGTCATGTTAAAATAATATAAAAACATAGATTATATGATGGATAATCTTAGAGTCAGCATTGCTGCATGATGAATGGGGGGTATTTAATAATTGAAAAGGTAGTAAAGCAACATAAGTATAAACTGAATTTGATTGAAATCAATGTCATCTTCGCAAGCGAAGGACGGCGGACTATTATTAGTAAAGCAACAGATCCTGTCTGTAGGTTGGATAAATCAACCCAGTCTTGTAATTAACCTGTTTTAATTACTCATTGGGTAAAAATTAAATGATTAAACAAATAAGTGCATTTAGAATATATTGATGAGATGTTTTTCTCAGATATCTTTGAAAAGAATTAATAAAAAAAGGATGCTACAGCTGTTTTTTTAAAGGGAACTTTCCAAGGACAAGTTATTGTTATGTTGTTCAAAATGAATAAAGGGGAGAACCTTTTGACATAGTTCCTGGAATCATGAATCTCCAAACCCCTAAATTTACTTCTGTAATGATATTTTGCTAAATATAGAAATACATGTATAGAAATCAATAGATACAAAGAATAATTTTAGCAGGACTGCTCCAGGAAAATGCAATTGTTTTGGAATTTGTGTAGGTGTTCACAAATCCAGTCTATAGAGTTTTCTCTCAGAAAATTTGAAATATTTGCTTCTTTTGTTTATCAACAGGAATGCTCACCCATGATTCATGTATGTTGATTGCAGAAACAGCTGTTGTAGAAATAGTTTGATGAGTATGTCATATTCTTCAAGGTCATAATTATATGATTTTCTTTTTTAGGTTAACATGTTTACACTGATTTTCTTCTTTGCTTAACAATGTCATATGAGGCATTGCATTTAACCAAGTTGAATATTTTAGATGATAACACTGATTTTCAGAATTTCTTCACAGCATTGTACAACATTTTTGAAACAATTGCTGTCTGTCTGGAGATGTTACTGCAGACATACTTTTGTCTCAAAACAGTTTACATGCTTCAGTAGTTGAGTTGCTTCTTTTTCCTTATTCTCATTACCTATAATCTACAAACTTTGAGTGATAGCATTCTGTAAAATCGTTGGAAAGCTGAACAAACTTACCAAATTAGATGACATTTGCAATGAAAACCAAGCTATGACATATGTACATTAAGATGAATGAAGATGGCTAGACATAAAGGTTATACTTAAGATAACAGCAAATTAAAAAAACACACATAAAAAAATACAAAAAAATCTGCAAAGAAGATACAGCTACTTACATTTCCTCTTTACACTTGATAGATCAAGAAACCAGCAGGTAATCAGTTCCCAACAGGATGCTTGGTCTGCCCTTCAAGGACGGATGCAAGAAAACCTTCTGTC
This sequence comes from Pharyngocirrus eroticus, assembly GCA_033118115.1. NCBI lineage: Eukaryota > Metazoa > Annelida > Polychaeta > Saccocirridae > Pharyngocirrus > Pharyngocirrus eroticus. Next base: position 21,617 of record JAVSBT010208863.1, on the reverse strand, counting down.
ACAAAAAAAGGCTTGGAGAGAGATGGAACTTAACTTTCAGTATATCTTCTCTTTTACATACATACTGTATTATCTAAAGTTCCGTAGCACATTAGCATATAAGCAGAATCCTGAGCCAAGAAAAATTTCTTCCGTAAACTAAACATAGAAAGTTTTGGCTGCGAATCAAAAGATGTTCTAATACCATAGTATAGAAATTCCTTACAACAAACAAAACTGATGGTACTAGTGCTTAGCTAGACCATTGAAAGCTTTAAGCACATGTACCGTGCATATTTCAGCTGTTTTTATGCAGTGTTGTTTAATTGCATTTAGCATCGTTAATTCCTCCAATAGTTCTAGTTTGATCTAGTTCTTGATGGTGATTGCCTATCAATTCTAGATCCTGGAATAAGATCAAAATACTCAAGCTTTTAAGAACATCAGCGCACTCTTCAAACTGATTTAGTGTGAAAAATCGGATAAAGAATTGCATATATAATCTTTAAAAGCCTTAAATAACAAAGATTACAATTTTGAACGATGGACAATGTAATCTATTGACCCTACATTCTTGGAAAAGGCAGGTACAGGGTAAATTTTCATGCAGACCGTAGTAATATTTGACCTACATTTTGAAAAACAGACATAATAATCTTTATTACATTAAAGATGAAAGCTAATAACTAGAAAAGTGATGATTACAATGGATCAGATAAGCAGAATCAGAGAAATATGTTATACATCAAACTTTATTTTCTATGGAAACGTTACACATTTTAGACAACCCAGGCCCTTTGGATATAATCATATTGTTTTATGATATTATAGCCAAAGCCTCTGAACAGTGTATCTTGGCCTCTCCACTAATTTTTCGATAAATCTCTCATCATCAAATTCAGATTCACACTAAGTCACGCTCACAAAATGAATGATCATACAAATAACATTAAAAAAAGAAAAAGGAAGTCCCTTTTTTCTCAAACTGTCAGATTTGTAATGTGATAAAAAATATTAATTTTATAATAATGTAAAGGTGCATGGAATAATGAAAGGGAATTTTTCAACACAACACTTCAATTCGGATACACAACCAAATGATCATAACTAAACCTTCTATCATAGAAACTTTCCCTTTTCAAATATGAGATTCACTTTCTACTGTACTCATGTTCTTGGTATTCACTATTCACACAATCTTTCATGGGGATGAAAATATCATATCTCAGTCAAAAATCACCACAAAAATAAATCTTATTTCACACATCTGTACTCTTTTTGTACTGTCTATTTGGCTACATAGGTTTGATGAAGATATCTACTAGTGGTACTGCTACTAGGTTGATAGTACTTGTTTGAAGAACGCTTCTTTTTTGTTGTATGTGAGCATACAGCCAGTGGCGACACATACTGGTGATAGTATTGCAAATATTTCTGGTGCAATGGTGAGCCTAAGGCATGATCATCAAAAGATGAGGGAGCTTTTGTTTTTGACTCATCTCCACTAGATTCTTCATTGTATGAGTAAGATAATGGTCTAGTAGTTTTTTTTGGATTGTTCCTTCTCTGCACCACAAAAGGTAGATATCTAGAGGATTCAGAGTCCGAATTTATGAAGACTCCGGTTTTGTTAACCATATTGCTTTGAAGAACATTTTCTCTTAATGGGGCCCTGTTAGTACGAGGAGTATAACCAGATGGCTCTGGTGTTTTCTTGGTTTCAACTGTAGAACATACCCTGGATATTGGTGAGAGTGTAGAAATCAAAGGACCAGAAACGTTCTTGCTGCAAGGTGAATAACTTGTAGAATATTTGCTTGTATTTGTGGTACTTGCACTTGTACTTGGTTGGATTTGTTCATATTTTCCTTTAGAGTTCTTTGACCCAGTGAAGAAGGAAGTTATTTTCTCATGAAGTTTATCTAAAGGTTTAGATATCTTGTCCTGTTCTCCTTCATTGGGTTTCTTGATAGCATATGATAAATTTTCCTTTGGAGGAATGCCATTTTTTTCTCTCAAAGCAAATGCTTTCTTAAATTTTAATCTCCCTCTTGCTTCTTCTATCCAAACTGGCAAAATTGGGTCAAGCAGTTGACTTTTTCTTGCATACTTAATCAGAGCATATCTGAATCCTTCATTTGTCAATATTACATTTCTTTTCCTTTTCAAATGTTCAATAGTCTGAAGCAATGGTAACCTTTCATTCATCATGATATAACCAGCACAGATGGCGCCACTGCGATTGATGCCATAGATACAATGCACAAGGACCTTTTTAGCATTGAGTTTTGCTTTTTCAATAAATTCGAAAGCTTTCGAAAAATCTTGTATTATGTTGTAATCTTCATAATCCTGAGCTTGGATCATCAAAAACCTTTCAATCCCACTGTCTTTTTTGTAAGGAGAGCGTGTCAGGTCAAAATCTCTTGTCCCAGCACAATTCAACACATAAGAGATCCCAAGCCGACGTAAGTTTTCATCGTCATCTGCATTGAGCTGACTTCCTATGTAAACATGAGGTGCAATTTTCACTGGATATGGAAGAGGAAGTTTGTTGGGTATCCTCTCCAAAATTTCAGTCATTTTTTCAAAGTATACCTCATCTTCTGCCTCAAGTACAACGTTAGAATCTTCCTTGCTTGGATGCTCAGACCTGATTGTTGGCATTTTAGAAGAAATTCGTTTGCAAAAGATAACCTAGATGTATATCTGAAAAAAAAATAAGAAAAAAAAATTGGCTTGTTAGACAGAATGAGTTTTTCTTAGTTTACAGGACCTCAAGAAATTACATTTTATAGGGGCTACTACAGAGAACTAAAAATAATTGCCAAAGTTGAGAAGCACAGGTACAGGAAACGACTATCAATTTCAAATGTCTTCATCTTTTATTTTGCAATCTTGTATTGGAAGTGTAAGCAAAAACTGTTTCAACTTCACCATACAAAGAAATGACTAATGTAAAGCAACTAGAACAAAGAAAGTTCAGCATGATATTTTGGGTTCACAGACTCAAGGATATGAAATGGTATCTCAACTGTTACAGATTCACTTCAGCACAATGAAAAAGCAGGCAATCAGTAATATCACGATTGCCTATCCTTAAGAAAAGCATGTTGGTGCCTTTTTTTTTTTTTATTTAAAAGTTTTTTTATTCCACAAAGATAAGTACAAATTACAAAAGTATCTAATAGAAAATTGCAATAAAAAAGTCTCATGTTTATATATCTATAATTTTACTCTATATGTATCCAATCCTAGATAGTATAGTGGTGAGTATCCCCGCCTGTCACGCGGGAGACCGGGGTTCAATTCCCCGTCTGGGAGGGATTATTTTTTTTTTCTTCCCCCCCCCCCCCAAGTTTTTATTTTTATAAGTCCTATGGTCAATATAAATAATTAAGCTTTATTGATTATGCTGAAAGATGTAAAGATAGAATTCTGAGCAGAGTGCATTAGTTCAGTTTAGGAAGTTCTAATATTTCAATTAGATACAGAGAAGACAAAGGATTTGAAAAGCATATCATTGATTTTTTTCTCTTGATTTTTTAAAATTTCAAATTAATTGTCAGTCAATTTTTTTTTTTTAAAAGCTTTCAATCAATTTATTCACCATTCATTATTGATAAGGATTAAGGTAATGATACTATAGAAATCAATATTGTTTGATTTGACCATGAACCTATAATATATTGACTTCCAATACCTAAATCTGAATAAAAACACAAGCACATGCATACCACTTACTAACCTGCCAGAAAGAATTAATCCTTTTGTAAGAACTAATTAAATGAATATAAACAAAAACAAATAATACTCCTAACAAGAATAAAAATAAATCTGAAAACAAAAACATACATGTATCTTCTCGAACAATAGGATTAAGTCATGACCACTTACCTTGTCTGGATCTTGTGTGAATAATGTCGAAAGCTGTAAAAATGGTTAGGAATCAGCCTCTTAATGCATATCAAGGTTTCTGCCAGGATGAAGTGATAGGCTTACTTATAATGTCTTCAAGAACCAGGAAACACATGTCTTTGTTTGTTCCAGGAAAAAGTTGTTGAACCACACCATCTATCCTATGTCTAAGGCCAAATGAATTATACTTGTGTTTCTTTTATAAAACCTCATTGATTATTGTGTCTTGCACAACTTTTGTTTTAATTTCATGCCAAAACCATTGTATATTTCTTGCATTAGTTCTTGGGCTCCATCTTTTAGTACACAAATGTTTATTTTAGCCAAGCATAATAATGGCAGAACCGTATCTTTCAGATTACATATGCATTTGGAATTGACTCAATAATGGCTCTACAATACATTGTGCCAAGTTTAGATATCAAGCATAAAGAAATAGTGAATAAGATCATATTTTGTATCAAAGCTATAAGCCATTACCTTTAGATTCAATGGTAAAAATAGGTGGGATGACCTTGAGATTCAATGTAAAAATAGTTGGCTAGCCTGCAAAAAGAACAGCATCTGCTCAATGGGAAACTTAAATTTAGATAATTAGACTTCAGAAAATATAGAGTATTATCGTGATTTACTCTCTGCAAGAGTGATATAATGGCATATTATGTATCATCATGATATAATTATAATAAACATTATCTTAAAAGCCTGGAAACTTATTTTGATATCTAACGCTGCCTCCTAATGATGCAACATGTATTCCAAATGCCTAATTGCCTTTGAAAGAGAGGCAGGGGCAGCTGTGTTGAGAAGCAAATAAAACTGTTTTTAAAAAACATCAAGGGAATATCCATGATTAGCAGATTAACCCCTGTTATTAAAACTGGGTCAATTTATCAACAAACAGAGTTTTTGTATTGGCCTGTAGGTCAAGAAACCGCTTTCCTAGTTGGTACCTATATGCCATAGATCATGTCTGGGAGACAGCTTTGCATACATATGTACTGAAGGCCCTGGTAATTAAGAACTACCTTATCATATGTTTTCTCTTACTGAAGGATAGAGAATGGCTTTCCCAAACTTTACACATCTTGGAATTGCATTTTATATTGTGTTTGTGGTTAAATGAGATACTCAACCTCAATTTTGAAATTAATTTGAAAGAGAATAATGTTGCAGATTCTTCACCCTTTTCAACTATGTAGTCAGATGATTAAAATCAAAAGTTGGAGAAAATTATCAAAGACAATAGATGATATACTAAAAGGTCAGCAAGCCTTGGGAGAGTCTTTGAACTATCATACCTGTGCATGTAATAGAGACAATAATGTGCAATGATAATCAATACCAAAATTAGTTTTGCTTCATGTTTGCATGGCCTTAAACCTTACAATTCATGGTTGATAATGCACATAAAGTACAAAAAATGCAAGAGAGATAATATTGTGCAATGATGATTAATACTAAAATCACTTTTGCTGCATGTTTGCATGGCCTTAAACCCTATTACACATGGTTGATAATGCACGTAAAGTACCAATAGCCTAGTTTGTTATTCTTTTTCTTATTTACAGCTACATGACTAAAAGTCGTAGAAGATCCTGTACTTGATAATATGCATGAACTCTTCTTGACTCAATTGTTTTCTTGTTCCTTTTTTCTTGTGTGATATTTTGGAAAAGATGAATAATTGTATGCAAATAGAAAAACTTGAAGTATGATGGCTACGTTATCATGTCATAATTGCTACAGTATCCACTAACCAGGGGCATTGGTACAGGCATTGGCCGTGACCCAGTTTATAATTGTCACTTGAACCCATTCCCACACTAATTATAAAACAGTAGAGAAATTATGATGAAATATACAGACAGCTAAAACAAATAATATTCTGATGATAAACAATACTTGCAGTTCTTCTTCTTTTGTCATATCTTTCAACCCATTATTTTAGAAGTATCTTGTAGAAAAAATATTTTGGTGCATACCGCTATGTTTATTTTGCATTTGCCATAGAATTACTTGGTAACAATTGTTAATTGGGTCATTGGGTCACCTGTTCCATAATTATGAAAATGTTTGGAGTGTTCTTTAGTTACAACTTCCTATTTTCTAGCCTTTCTAATTTCTAATTGATGATTGCCAATGGAATAGTGGCAAAATATTGCAAAAGAAAATAGAAAATGAAAGTATAATCAGACTAACAATAATTTTATTTACATTGAAGCTGTTTTTTTTCAAATACTTCCTGATTTCTTATCCAAAACATTTTGTTGATGTTTCCACAACAGTATGTGATTACAACAAAAGCAACAACAACAAATCAACAATGAACACAATTTCTGGCCAAGCTTGAAAAAGTGTTTACAAATCAACGCTTTACGATAAGTCTGAAACAGTTCAGATTTTGACATCATCCAGCCTAGTTTTAATCATGCTAACTTTCCTAAGTTTTTGCCAATTCTCATATCACCTGGTGAAACACAGTCTCTAGTATTTCACCATCACACAGTGTCTACATCCTAAAGAATTACATCATGCCACAATCTATCATCTTCTGCATTAATCATAAAGGGTTTTACTCGTACATGTATTTGGGAAGAACCTCTATAACAAGGTCACAGTGATTATCTAATAAGAAATCAGGAGAGTTAAGTGACCGCTTTATAGATTTGTTAGTCTAAGGACAAACAGTAATTTAGTGCCTTCCCTAGTCTAAATAAATGCATGCCAGATACATGGGACACACCTGACTCAAGGATTAAGACCACCCCAGGCATTATCTTAGAAAACTTCAAGGAACTCCAACATTCGGCAGGCATTTGGTAGGCATAATTTTAAGAATTTCTAAGAAAATGCCTGGAGTTGGCTTAATTCTTGCGTCAGGCATTGGCAGGTGTGTCCCATGTAAATGGCATGCATTTATTTAAACTAGGGTTGGGCCCAGCTATATTTTTGTGATTATGTTCGAAACATCATGATGGTGGGCAACGAGTAGAGAACATACCAACATTTGTTCTTATAAATTCTATATAGCAGTCTTTAAAAATATTCCCTTAGATCAAATTCATTGTGTAAAAAAAATTTGATTTTGATATAGAAATAAAGCAGAACATTATGTATAAAGTGCATACAAAAACAACCACAACAAAGAATAAAAGATTTTTTTCCCAGCCAAATTTTTTCTTAAAACAAATTGAGAGCCCCCCTTTTAAAGATAGTTCACTGGCCTGGTTTTGTCAAACTGCACATGAATGCAACTGTGGCTTATATATGTCTCTTCCTAAGACAAGCTGCTCTTCTAAGATTGCTGTTTGTCTAAAAGCTAGGTTCCTACTTGTCTTATCCAATTGCTGGTTTACCTACTTTCATCATATAGGAGTCAGTGACCTATATCTAGGGGAAAAAAGCAACAAACCTAGATCCTTCACCTAGAAATGTTGCCACCATGTAATTGTATGATGCTGGGTTCTCACAAATAAATAAATTCATCATCTTGAATAAAAAAAAAAATCACAGGGCAATATGTTTAAAGAACGGTAACCATGCGAAATACTTTCTTGTAGTATAAATGCTTTCACACTATTATAATTTATATCAACATTTTTGGATTTATATAAATAGATTCACATTGATGATTTTAACAGTTATCTTCTTGAAAACAAACACTTAATAGTTTAGCTACCTTAGTTAAATAAAGGCATTTGATAATAAAATGTAATATTCTTCTTGAAGTAGTATGGTATGTAAGTTCTCATTTTGGAATTATTTCACAGAAAATTTGTAATTCTTATCACAAACACTAGATGGCAAATCTCCATTGAACTAGTTCCCTGCATTTTTAGTTCAATGTTTTAGGACAAATAAAGAATTTATATAAAAATATGTTGTGTGCCTGCAAGCAACTTGAAATAAAACAGGGTGTAAACAGTATAGCGTTTTTTGTATATGTACTAAAAAGCCGTAAAACAATTCTTACAAAACACTACCCACAGATAGATGATGTAAGGACATGTCAGATTAATTTAAGAACAATTTTGGATTTTCTTGTGTTATAGATCACTGTAACTAAGTGTTGAAAGATTTTTGTCCTGAGATTAAAGGTTGGGTATTTAATTCCCATCATTTGCCTCATATTAGCTTCCTTTGGCAAGATTGTAGATCCTAGCTGTGTGTTCCCACCCAGAAAGTTCCTAAAGCACTTCAGAACTCTGTCAAATATTTGTAATCAGCCTCCAGTCATCTTTCTCTATAATAATGTCCATGGGTGCCATTTTAGATCCCATCAGTCAACTATCACTGAAAACCATTTAGTTGAAGATTAATGTGTGTGATATCACGAATCTTGTGCAAGAGCCCTGTGTCTATCACCATGCAGTTATAACAGCCATGGCAATGAATAAGAAACCAGCAGTTAGAAAATATAGACTACTAAAAACTTGGAATGCATAATGTGTATTTTCTTACTGTTGAAATTTTAAAAACAAGAGCAATTGGCACCAAATTTCATATATAACATTATCTTACCAGCATTAATCGTATTTTTTAGATCTTTAAAAAGATCACCAAGCTATAATGATTTTTTAAAAATATGTGCTTCTTGAATATTGCAATTTATTTTCCACTGTATTGTGTTACAAAACAATGAATGTATATCTTTTTGTACACAATGGCTTGGGGTCTAATGTACATGTACATAATTCATAAATGTTACCAAGTTGTAGGACATTACTGATAGGTGGTATGTTTTAAATGAAGTAAAGTAAAGCCATACTCGAGCCAATAAGGCCCATCAGGCCAGTGCTTATCCCTAGTTTCTGTAGCACAAGTGACTGAGAGCTTTCACTCCCCCTGGACAGGATGTTAGTCTATCACAGGTTACTTTCCCAGAATTTTTCTGCTACTCATGTAATGTTTCCTGGGTGAAGAAGGGAATTTGGGACAAGGAAACAGACATAGGACAAGGCTGGGATTGATCCCTCACCCTTCTGATCTCTAGGCACATGCTTTGTCACTTAGCCACCTTGCTCCCATAATATCATTTCAAATATTTATATACATAATTATAAATATATATTTTGTTATGGTAACTTCAATTTTTACCATTTGATCCATTGATTATGATCTAGGAAACTGTTTACGCTCTCCTGGGGTCATTACATGCATGGCTGAAAAATTCAATCATATCTTAGAAAAGCTGTTCCCCGACTCTTTTCTGTCATTCTGTGTGCCTCTTTTCACTTCACGTACCTCTATTGGTATTGGTGAACGATGTCATTCCACTTGATTTCACAGATTGATGTCATCTGAAATGGGATAAAACAGCCACATCAAATTACAGATCTCTTTCAAAAGCACAGGTTTAGTAGTCCGGTAAATAGGCCGTTAGTAACTTTTGTTAAAGGGCTATAGATTTTTTGAAAAAAGATTGAATAAGTATTTTACAAATGAATGAAAACATATAACTAGTTCCCTGCATTTCTATAAATTTCAACTGTATTAGCCTATTTTTAGATTAGTTCTGGTAAAGTGCTGTATTTAATCAGCAGGAATGTACTCAAAGTATGTAAGAAAAGAACTGGCAAGCCTTTTTTGGATATCTGTTTTCATAATAGACAGTTAGGATGAACCTTATACAACACATTTATTGCACTTAATTATGAACAATGCTGTAATTATTATGCCTTTATGTTTTATTCCTTTGTTTAAAAAAAAGGTGTATTGCATGTAAAAAAAATGATGAGAAATCCCTATCACGCATATATATCATTTTTATATCAAACCTTGCATTTGGTGTAGTACTATTAGTGATGCATGATACAATAATAAGTGTAATTTGTTTGGGAAAACCCCCCAGATTATCATCATAAACAGCTACTTAACTACGGGGTATTACAATTTTTTAAACAATATACTAACTTGATAGTATATCGAAACCTATTAATAATCTTTAATTTTCATTATCTTTACTTTAATAATTATCACAATAATATTTTTATAATTAACATAATTATCATTAAGTCTTATCATAACATTATGATTATTGTTAATTGCTAGCATTAATACATTATGTTATTGACATAATCATTTTAACTGATTATAAGGTTCTCCGTATCAAAATCATTTCTGTTACTGAACATTCTCTGATGGTTTCTGAGAGTATCATTATTAGCAGTCTTGGCATGCCTGTTATGTAATTGTGTTTGTCGTTCAAAGAGAGGGTTACAAAGCTACCTCAGACCCTCTACCACAAGCACTCTATAACTCCCTTAAACTGAAGGATGCTAGTAATTAAATTAATTCATTAATTAATTGTAAAATAATGCATATCTACAATCTATTGGCTAGGATCTTAGACTTTTGTATACTATTCTTTCATTTTCATTATATCACACCGCAATAAAACATCAAGGCGAACACTAAGGTAATTGATTTACGTTTTAATACATAATACCATGAAAAAAGAAAACAACAAAGAAATTAAAAAATAAATAAAAAGGAATTCATTGATATGGCTGCCTGTAAAACTTCACCAGGGAACTTTGTATAGACGAAATGCTGAGTGCTGGAACCACCTGTATTTCATCCCCCCCCCCCTCCTACCGTAGTTCCGTCTTTAAACAAAAAGATTCCAAATGTCACTCCAGTCTACATTACAAGAACTATATTGTGACGAATTTGAATTAATCAGCTGTGAATTTATTAGTTTTCATTCACATTTCTGAAACACTAAGCCACACAAGTAAAAGTGAATTGAATTGTGGTCTGCATTTTGTTTATCAAATAACTGCTGAATGACCTTGATGGAATTTTTAAAGATGGATGAATCGATATCTTAATAAAAGGAGTCACCTCATTCACCCAAATATTGGCTTTATTAATTAATATCTATTAATTCATAATTACCTGAATAAAAAATGAAAAACATATTCGGATTAGCTTTTATTATATGTACATACATGTATGTCTTGAATATTAATGATTTTAATCAACAATAATCATTTTAGAAGAACATTTTCAGTATTAATTATTGAGGCCTTTATGTTGAAATTTGTTAATGATTTTTAACCCTGATTTTATTCTAGAAAAAGTAGAGGCATCTTATTTCTACTCTTATTCTTTTCTCAGAGCTTTTCTGGTTAAATAGAACCTTGCATAATAATTTTGTGCAGTTTTTTGTCTAAATTTTGACTTTTTCCCCCATATGTGCTCCTTCAATTTTTCATGCCATATCTCTCCCAGGGGTCTCTCTAGCACAACTAAAGAGACCTCCTTTTTACTCTCATTCTGTCTCAGAGGGTCAAGTGGTTTGGCTTTTGAAAAACCATAGCCTAATGGGGATGACATCTGTCTCTGGTTGTTTCATGATATATTGTGCTGAAGTGGAATATATGTCTGCAGAACATGTGGAGATTTATTTTAATGCAATGGGAGAACTGAAAGTATTTTTTTATTGTCTCAGTGTCTGGCTACTCTTGTTTGCAATATAATTGTGTCTTTTCTTCCTGTTTCAGTGCAAAAAGTTGGATTTTGATAAAAATATGTGGATAGGTGTGGCTGTGGATGGAAGGGGGTGGGTGGGTGGTGGGTAAATAGATTTGGATGCATTAAAGCAATGGAATCGTGGGGGATTGATGTAACAGTGGATGGGATGTACAAAATGCAAAGGAAATACCTTTTTGTGTGACCTTAGAGAAAATGTCCTTGCTGAGGCCATGGTCATTAGGTGACATACGATAAACAAAGTGTCCATAAACATCAGCTCTTTTTAGTGATGAAAGCCTTCAAATGGATTCTACCTGAGCTTATATGCAGTAAAACTGAAACAGAAAAGGCACTTTGACATGTTGATTCGTGTCACACATGCAGACATTTTGGGTCACACAAGGAAAAGCTGTAGTTTGATGGTGTTAAAGCCAAGGCTGCCTATATCACAGTACACAAAATTTGTCAAAGGCACATTTTTGATTCCTATAAATTCCATATATTATGGTTGAAGAAAATGTACCTTCATATCCATTTTATGAAGGTAACAGGACATATAGCCATGCATCATCTGTGTAGGACCCTATCTTAATTCTATAAAGTATGCAAGCGTTTGAACTTTTTGTCCCCATCTAGAAGTTATAGCTAATACCTTTTATGTACAATTATCCATCAAATAGGAGCTGAAAAAAGCTTTCACTTCAATGAAATCCATTTTGAAGTATCTGTTGTCCTGTTATTTCATCTTTTAAAATCTCTTAAGAGGAACAGTGTCAGTTTTACTTTGAAGTGAAACAATATGAAATTTAAAAAAGTACATCAAAATGGTTGATGTTGACATATAAACCTACATCAGTCGTCTTCTAGGTGAATGCTTACCTTGAATATTTTTTCTCTCTCACTTCTCAAAGCATATATATAGCCTAGATCCTCCCTAAGTCTCAATTTCTGAGACCACTTCTTCCTATGTCTTTTTAGGTTTTTCTTAAGGGTAATCCATTTCCTTGCTTTTAGCCATACTCACACATCTTCCTCCTCTCCCCTGTAGAAGTAGGAGTCAATAATACCTGCATAGAATAGAAGACACTTTAGTTTTTCTGTCTGCCTGATTCTCAAAAAAAGAGAAAAAAATGACATCAAAAGCATATAGGGAAAATCCTAACACTCCACATCAATGATGGCTGTAACACAATTTTCTCAAGTTGTTGTAGGCCTTTTTTCCATTCTTTTGACTTTTCTTTTTCCAACTTTTTTTCTATAATACACTTTGTCTATCTGTATCAAGATTTTGCATCTCTGTGGCTCACTTTTATCATTTCAAGCTATACTCATCCTCAAAGGATTATTACGTTATGTATCTAAAATCATGCATTAATTATCATCCTTTGGTTCAAGATTTCTCCTATGTATACAGCTATTCAGATTTCCATGCATATGTGCAATGTAAGTATGCATGTATAAATACAATTAGAAAAATAACTTTTAAAAAAATACAAAAATCTGCACAGAGATGCCACCTACTGTGAATTGGCAGTGAGATGGCATCTCTAAGGTGCTTGCATGCACAGACCTGCAGACCAACAATTATTTACAGAAAGTCTTTCATTCTTTAAAGAATATATGGATAGAGATATACATACAAATAGAGTTCAAGCAGATTGTCATATCCCAGATGTATGTCAAGTGCCAATCCAAAACGACATAAATTTATTAGTTTTGGCATGTTTTTTTTATCCCAAAAAGACATTTATTTCAATTGAAAAATACTGTATTATTCATACTTTATAGTTGATAAGTATATTATATTGCAAATAGGAAATACTGCCTTGAGAATCCCATAAAACCTAAAGAAACATGTGTAGCTAGGTTGACAACCTTCAGCTGTCTTCGAAATTCCATCTTTTTACAGAAGAAACATTTTTTTCCAAATGTAAATAATCAATGAAAAGGGAAAAAGAAAATAGATTTCTCGTAAATTCTCATTAGATAATCTTGTTCTGATGATAACCTTGATTCGATTTTTCCAAATAAAGAAGATTGGCTGTGATTTTCTTTGCTATTTGGATTAGATTTTGTCTTCAAAATGTAGGGGATTAAACAGCTGCAATACTTTAAACCCACTGTGTTTTCTACGTTTACAAAGGGGCCTAACAGTGTATAATTGATGTGCACTCTTCTGATCAATAAAGATCATTTAGGACCAATTTGTTCCATTTAAAAAAAACGGGGACTACTTTTCTTTTTTTGACTAAATCCACTATAATTTGTACAATGGCAAACTTCATTTCTATGCTGGAATATATTTTTGTTACAAAATAGAAAAAGAACCTCCAATTTAAGATTGTATTTGCAAGGTTTTTTAATACTTTTTTTTGTAAATTCAGATAATTACAACATTTACAATTATAGTCATATAAAAGTCATTGCAGATATGAAGATGTTGACACTGCAATGTTAAGTTTCCAAAGGTATTCTGCTTGCCTATGCGCGGTAATAATAGTGACCCAGCAGCGCCCTCTAAAGCGTCTCTGTGCTTTCTTTTGCTCCCCTACTTTTATCAATTATGTTGGGGAAAATCAAACATTTTGAGTGGGGAGATTCTGTTTCCATCTTCTGTAACATTCTTCTATAACATGGGATTACATCAATTTATTAATGAATTTGTTGAATCTCCAAAAAACCTTGTTGGACACATGATACAGTCAGTACCCGGTTTCAACTGCTAATGCAATAGGGAAGTGCACGACTTGTATTTATTATTTATCAGCGTCTTATTAAAGCTGGAATCGATTACGTGATCGCTGCATGTGTACTACTACCCTCTTTGCTATTCTATTCAATAGGTGTGTTGATGTTTTGCTGGGAATGGAACGGCTTTCTAAAGAAGTATTCCATAGGAATTCATTTCGTTTCTTTCATGTCTGTGGAGTACATTATAAAACGTGTTGAAGGACGGAATGAGTTCATACTGTAGGAACCTCAACCAAAAGATATAACCAGCGACGATTGGTCGTATTTAATATTTGTACCAAATTGTTGTATAAAGAAAAGGGTCACGAAAAAGGAAAATGATAAACTTAAAAACACGTTTCTCTTTATAAAAGACAAGGAATATCATCAGGCTTTTTTTGCACATCATCTAATTAACTGATTTTGATAGTATCAGATATCTTTGAACATTTATGAGATATTTCTTACCCTTGATATAATTGAAAACAAGGAAGAGACAAATTAATTTCAAGCCAAAACACAGAGGATGAAGAATTCTTCACAAACATCCCTATTTGGTACATTTAATGTTACATTATCCAGCCAGAACCAGAAGGCGGCAAGTTTATCACCCTGGAGAAAAGATATAAAGCTATTGCAGTCTCATGGCTTTTACGACTAGGGTAAGATATTCCTGTTAACAATTAATGAAAATAAGGGAACTGGGAGCTCAGCTTGAAAGAATTCAACAATAATTTACTCTAGACACACTGTACTCTGGCAGTGTAGTGCTGTATTTGTCTTTAAACCCAATTGCAGGAGCTTTGTACTTCAGCTTAGAAAAAAAAGAAGAATTGGACGAAAAGAGGAAATGTCTTGAATTACTGCTTGGAAATGAAATCCTGTACTACTGAGTAACAGTGTCCTTATAATGGATATTGAAATACAAATCTACTTCTGCGCCATGCCATAAGGAATTATTGGTTTGTTTTAAAATTGGACACTACTGTAGTTCATGGAATACATACATGTGCTGTACTGGATACATCCTACAAGAAGACTGTTTAACATAACCTCAACCTCTGAATAAAGATCAAACCGATATCAACAAAAATGGTTAACATTGAGCAGAAATTAAGCATTTTTTATCAGGATTTATCCAAAATATCAAATGCCCTAGTCATCTAGTCCATTATTTTGTCTTGTATACATTTTCTCGACCTTTTAAATAAAATTGATACCAATATCAACAAAAACACACACATAAATATGGCAGAAATTGAACCAGATAGGAATCATATGACGGGAGGTACTCGAGCTCTACTGATCCGGAAGGTAAGTGTATATTTCTTAGACATACAGAAGAAATTGATTTGGTCACCAAAGTCTGTGTATATTGAGGAGATATGGCAGTGCTTTATAGTTTCTATTGGTAAAAGATATCGAGTGACAGCTATGTTTATGTTTGAAATTGATACATTAAAATCTTCCATAATAAAGTATTGCGATTGTATTGTATTGTGGTCAGATGTGCCGTTAGTGTTTCTTTGTTTGATAGGTTTTTATTGTTGATGGCTTTCCACAACGTGATTTCTCTATAAAGCAATAGATGTGTGATGTATCAAACAAAGTGGTTGGTGTGGTTTACAATGCTACGGATCCTGCTTACATCTTCATTTCAAAGGCCAAAATGCCATAGACTAGCAATTACCATGTACAGTCATACCTTCAATTAAGCACCACCCCCACCAAAAGTAGGACCTCTGGATATTAGGCTAGCTTATATTTAAATTGAATAATAATACAGGTGTAATTCTACCTGCCAAAATTAATTTGGTTTGGTGTATTTTCACACTACATTAAAGTAATCAAGAGCACAGTTTTGTGTTATACATAATTTATTGGTGAATTTTATAGATTGTGAAAAATCATTGTATATACTACCATTCAAGATAAGATAAGATGAAGTTCATTGGCCAATAGAAATTGAAAATGGTGTAGATGGTTATATGAATTTTGGTTTGCAAAATATTGTAATCCCTGGGTAAATTAGATTAAATACTGGTGCCTAATGAGCTATGTACACATGACACTTGAGTACTTACAATAATTGGTGTACATAAAACTGAAGAAAAGTAAAAAAAAGAAGTGGCCCTGGTGGCACAAGTGTAAAACAGTAGTGTATACATTTGCATAATTCTAGGATGATTTTTGGGGCTACTAAAAATTGTTGGGTCTCATGATTCCAGAGTCCCTAAACTTGTAGGATTATTTGGTCTTCAGATCTTTAACACACTTAATAGCCTATAAGAATTATTGCTGGTGATGATTTATGACCTGCTACATTTGTGTTCCCTAGAACAAGTATTTTTTATCATATGATTATTGTGTTCAAAATGATGCATGGCTTTTGCTGTTTAATAACTGATGATATGAAATGTTCAGACTTCCTTAGTTCTTACCCCTGTGTTGATGGGAGATTGTTTAAGACTACAGAAATAAGTGGCATCTTAAAGGAAGAATGACCTTGCAATGAAAGACACTGACCCAAAACAAAGTTACTACATTTTTTATCGTCAACTGCCTTGTATAGTAAATATCTAAATTCTTTAGAGGAAAAATGACATAGTAATAAAAGTACTATAATTATAACACCTCAAAGTGGCAAACCAAAAATGTCATTATGTACTTTAATTATTGCATTATGTTATTACTATTCTTTGCAGGGAAGAATGACATAATTATTAAAGTATTACAAAGCAAAACAATGTCACTTCACCTTAGCCATTGTATATCAGAGCTCATCCTGTACTGCTAGAGACTTCTGTACACAAAAGTCACACATGTCTATGAGTGCAAACTAGAGTAGAATCTGAGATGGGGATTATACAAAGGACAAAGTAAATGTAAACCCTAGCTTAAAGGTGCATCTGTACCTAGTTTTCTAGGAATGTTTTCCCCAGAATGTGTATACATGTGACATTTTATTATAGAAATAGAATATATATAATATATGATACAAAAATTAGGTTTCTATGGGATGTGGTGAGAGATGTAACTTGGTTTTTTTTCTGAATTATTAAAAAATATATGTTTTCTACAGTTGGAATGGAGATTTTCTGGGTCTCTATGCATTAGGATGGATTGTATTTAAAAGCTGCATCAATGTTGTCTTGATTTAAGAATCAAGCAACATGTTTTTTAGATTCTTTGCTCACCCATATCATTACAAGTTGAAAATGTATTATCATTTGTCCATGAATAAGGATTCTATTTCACTGTATTACTGATATAAAGTTACATCCAGCATGATCAAGGCTGTTCTTTCATTCAAGATTATTTTATACACTTGCACATAGAGGTGTAAATGTATGAAATACATAATAATGTATTTTATCAAAGAACATAAGTCATAGTTATGAACTTATATAGTTACTGGGGAAAAAATCCATAGTGTACAGTTATACCAACAGGTCAAAGCCATTCCATTTGTATCCCTATTGATCATCAAAAGGAGTACCTCTGATTAAATCAAAGATGATTACATGCTATAGCTTCATGGTTTTAATGGACACTGATAATGTACCATGTCATTAACTCTGTCATCGTACAGAAGGTACAGTGAATTTCTCTGTTCAGTGGTTTATACAATGGCAAGGTTACATGATGACAGCAATATTGACCAGCCTCTTCCTTCTCCTCTCTGTAGCATAGAATGATCGTGTTTGAAACTGGATTGAAGGGGCTAATTGAAGGCTAATCAAGAAGGATTTATTTCTACACATAGAAATTGTTGATTTCATTTCTAGCTGCAGAGAAAGAGAGAGAGAGAGAGAGAGAGAGAGAGAGGGAAATAAAACAAGGCCTATTACAGCACATTCAGATTGGCTCTCTGATTTACCTTCAGTGCAAAGAACAGGGTTAATCCATGGAGCTTTTCTCCCTTCAATTGCTGCCTAGTTCCCCCAGGGTTAATGAATACACACTGAATGGCAAGATTGTGGTAATAGGATGGAAAGGATGGAGGGATAAGAGGGTACATGCATGAGTGTATGCATGGAATATGTAAGATATATACAGAGTGAGATGAAAGGATCAGATTTAATGAATTGGAAGCAATGATGCAAGTGAAATGAACATGCTTGGCCCAGTAGTTTTTTTTATCTTGTAGGCTAACTCTTCTGAAGATGAACATTTTGTCATTTTTGCTATGGGGACACATGTAGATTCCTAGTATAGTAGACTAGTCAATAAAGTGTCGGCCTATGGATGGAGAACTCCCTGTGGGAGTTACCAGGTTAAGGCATCATGGTCCAGCATATCTGATAATCCATCTCTAGGGTCTTCCCTTGTGTATGATAAGGTTCTGGTATACTAAAACACATTTATGATGTGTAGATTACCACATGTATGTATTATTGAATGTTAAAGATTATAATCAGGAGTTTGAATTTTCTAATTTCTAGAGAACAAAGTTATATAACTTATACATGATCTGTCTTCCTTTGTCCAAATCATAGGGGAAGGATGTGGCTTCTATCCAAAATTATGATATATGACCCATTGTGAAAGGAAATGACAAGTTTTCATTAATCAAGGAAGGGGTAGAAAATCAAATTAAGTATGATTTAAATTTAGCGTTTGATGATTTTCTTGATTTATTGCCAGAATTATTTTAATACTATTTCCCATATGGCTAAAAATGACCACATGGCCTCAAGCTCTAACTGTTTCTTACTTGGTCGATCAAAGTAAAATCCCCTAGAATAGATAAGATAATAGAACACAGTGACAATTCCAGGTGTATCATTTTTTTCTGTCATGGATTCTTGTATTTCAACCAGGCTAGTTTGAAAAAAAATCAACAATATCTCTGAGCAGACCTAGCCTTACTTTGGTCATGTTGAATGCATCATGCTATTAACTATTCCTCAGATATTTTTATTTTTTTACTCCCTCTCGGGGAAAACCCTGACTTCAAAGCGGAGGTATCTCTTAAGACTGTGCATGTTTAACACTTCAGTTTTTAAGAAGAATGTGCTAGTATACTTCAGATTTCTCTCTTTTTTTTACTGTTTACCTGAAATTAATTAGGTGCTATGCTGCTATGTTCGCTTTGAAGATTTCATCACACGCAGATCGTAAGATTTGTTCTGAAAGATTGCAGTCTGATATGTGTCCATGTGAAGTTTCTGTGAGAAAAACAAGACGGAAAAACAACAATACCAAAGTGTTATTCAAAATGACCTTCTTGCTAACCAGGTTGTGTCACCATAATGATATAAAAAAGTACCAGAAAGGAAGAAAAAGAGAGAGGGAATGAAAACTATTTTGTTTACTTTAGTCTTTGTTCATCTGCAAAGGAAAGAAAGTTGTTATTTATCCTGTTTCTAATGTGGCTCTGTGCTTTAGAGGTTTTCATTTAATTACATATATCTAAAAGAATGTGAAATGGTTCTTACTTTGTCATGCAGACACCTGTTGGCCTTTGGATATATACTCTAGACAACTCCTAGAGTGTAACATTTTTTTTACCCCATTAACTCAGTTTTAACAACTAAAACATTTTAACATCGAATCAATTTCATGACTACAATAACTGCTTATTGAAACTAGGTTATATTTTGTTCACATGGCAATTCAGAAAGTTATGTAATGTGATATGAAATAGAGCATCATAGTAAAAATATTCATTTGTTCTAGTGTACAAGGATGCTGTATCGATATTTTTGTCATTTTTTGATGCCAATAGTAGATGATATATATATTAAGAAGAAAAAGCCTTTTAAGAAATGTGAATTTAAGAATCTTGTCATTTGTGACAATGAAATTACAGCCATATATCATAGATACCCACAGATATATTGTTAAAACAATTCAAAGACATTCATTCTAATAAAGTTTGGACAAGTTTATTGCTTGTCTATACCATGTATCATACTCTATTTTGTTTTGTCAGTCTATAAGACAGTGACACATGACCATAATACAAAAAGCCAAAGTGAACGGTCGTCATATTTCATCATAAACTATCCATCTGCACACTACTAAGGCATATTATAACACAGTGTGTCATTCAAAATAGAGAGAGCTTCTTGGAATGAGAGATGTCAAGTAAAGATATCAATGATTGCATTACAGGGAATGACTCTAGGCTTGACCAAGCGTGTGGCTGCATACAATAATGGACATTAAAGACACCAGGCGTATTTAGAGTGAACCTTCTTTGATCATATTAGAAAGTGGAAGTCATGAATACAACCATTGATTCTCTTTAAATATGTGCTTTTGTAGTGGGTCAAAATTGTACATTTGTATTGGTTACATGAAAACATGACAATTAGAGGTAAACGCTTTGTTTGTTTGTCCGTATTTGGTTTGTTTGGAATTGTAGGAAGTTAGAAATGAGGATGTGACCTTGACTTGATAGAAATATAACTAACTAGTGTTTTTTTAGGGTGCACACACTACATTGACCTAGAAGTAGAAGCAATGATGAGAGAAATAATCTGTTTTGGAATGTTGCTTATTTTTGACAATTCTGAAATAAGAATTACCTTGCAGGACTTTCTGAGAATTTACTGTAAATATGACTGTAATTGTTTGGCGCAGAAAAATCGTGAATTGCAACTCTTTGTGGCTCTCGTAATTAAAATCGTACAAAGTCGCTGGAAAATCTTTGTTTTTGCAGGGCCCATTAGCCTTTAGGAGTGTAGTGTCCACTGTACAGTGCATTTGTACAGTGGCACCTTGTTCATACCACACAAGGAAAATTTAAGCATATATTTAGAATGGCATGATCAATACAAGGACATCCCTTACATGATGCTATTGACAGCACAAGGATGTACAACTCAATCTGTCATGCATTTTCTAGATTTTTGTCATCTTGCATGTAGTGAGGTAATCTCTATTAGAAATAATATATCAACAGTCAAACTTGCCTATACTGTCAGCACACGTGGACCTCTGGCATGATTTTGGGGAATAAATCTACTTCACATCAATCGCTTATCAGTCCTTCAAAATTTTTATGGGGGGGGGGGGGGGGGAGTAAACAGCTAATAAAAGATTTGTAATTGGACCTACTCTCCTATGTCTTGAATCTTTGAATGAGCAAGTTATATTTTCTCTTAGATATAAAAAATACTTTATGTATACTTTGATATCAAAAGGGTTCTGTAAAAGACCTCAAATATATCAAATGTGGTGATTATTTAAGGAATAGTTTGAGGACTTATTGCCTTCCTTATAGATTCATATTTAGTATCAAAATGCTAATTTGAATCAAGTGAATTTGATATTTGTAAACTTGTATACATCTTTATAAACATTTACCTGGACCTAAGACTATTAGAAGCTACTTTTTTTTCTTTGGATTGCTTTCAAATTCCCCAGTCCTATATTTTACTGAGCCTAGTCATCGTAATCTCTCTCTTAGAAATTAGCCATTCGGGAATCAAGGACTCTGTGCAGTTTTTCATTAGTTTGTCTTATCTGTGGCCTAGCAGATTGAGGAATGTATTGGT
>JAVSBT010208752.1:0-13401 GCA_033118115.1 Pharyngocirrus eroticus | reverse complement strand
GTGTTGGACTTTATCATTATTTTATATACGTACTGTGCATAAGGAAAGTTTTACTTTCAAATCTACTATTTTATTGAGATATATATATATATATATATATGTAGATGTGATTCAAAATATTCATGTTGGCAGGTTTTAAAAGGTTCAGTATTCATTTTTTCCATAATAAATTATCTTTAGTTTTATTCAAATCTTATTATTTTCAATTCAGACAATTTACGAAGAGGCATGTGAACATAAAACAGAATTTTATAACAAAATGACACCCATGAAATGTTGCAAATAAATTTGAAAGAATAATTGAAAATCACTTACAAGAACATAATATCTCCCATCGATTGTTTTGGTGGAGTCCAGTAAGCTGTAACAGAGTTTTTATAATCCCTCCCTGTGTGGGTGAGCGCAGTATTTGGTGAGGAGGAGCAAGGGATTGTCCTTGTGGTGTCGGGGTAGGCTTCAAATGTTCCCAGAGAAGAATCCACTGGATTGGCAACTTGTCTGGCCAGAAGCAAGAATCCCTTGAAATTTTGGGTGCCATTGATTGTCACTGAAAGTATCATTTAGATATTAGTATATAACACTTTTTAATATATTGAACTATTCAATCAAACTATGAACTAAGATTTAAACCTTTTAAAAACCTTTCTTTTAAGAATACTACTAGTATTTAAAAAATTAAATATTAAAATGACAGTAAATTATATTTAACCACACAACAATGTGGGGGGGAAAAGCCCACTTCTTTCTAATCAAGCCTTCCAGAAGAATATTCAAACAATGAATAAGCAATAAAAGTGATGTTCTATTGTTTACCTTTGATTCTCTGTCCTGGGGTATATGTATTGGAGGAAACTGAGATTCCATAGGAACTCTGATTAATTGGATAACGATTTGCACCATAATGCCCATAAGGGTTTAGATCCCAACAGGCTCCGGTTGGGGCCCCAGTAGGATATCCATGGATTATAGTTATCACAAATCCACCAAAGCATATGAGAAAAAGACCAGAGTTTGCCATACTTACAACAGCACTAAACTGAAATAGGTTGGAATTACTTGAGTCTAGCTTAAGTTATGAAGGTATATATGTATACATGCATTGGACGGACCTACATTGGTTGGAAATTTTGAGGTCATCATGCATGAAGAACTTCTTTGTTACCTCTAAATGATAACATCCTGGAACATTCGAAACAAGGAGGTATCTTTCATTATGCATTTCGTTGAAAAGGAACTCTAAATAAATATTATGTATGTTGACTAGACTAGTGCAACAAACAAATTATTGCTCCCAAAATGTTTAAAGCTGCTGATGAGTTTTAAAGAAATTTGCTTGCTTACTTGTTAAGGGTATAAATGACAAGAATAATGATTAAAACTAAAATAATGATGGTATGTAAAAAGAGCAGATGATTCCTTGTCATAAATAAGATCTGAACTGCAGAATCTCAAATATAGTACATAATTATTCATCATCAGTGTATCAACCTATAGAGGTTCATGTGTTTTCAAAATGTGTAGAAAAAAATTATGACAATATTTCTTTTACATTAGACATTCTTTATATATTTTAGAAAATAATTTACATTTATATAAAACATCCTGCATGCATCTCTACTTGTGTCAAATCTTCTGTATACATTGAACTTCCAAAGTTTTAAAGGCATGTCATGTCAGTATGAATATAGTAAGATCATTCATTCACACTTTTCTAAGAAAAAAATGAACAAAAGTGCCAATTTTAGACAATCACATCATTTTACATTGTGAATGGTTAAGGTAGCAAAACAGGATAAACTCTGTTATGAACAATTTGAGGAGTGTTTTTTATTGAAGCTCATCTGCTACTTTCAATACATATTTTTGACCAGTAAAAGAATATATTTTTGGTTTCAGTACTTCATTGTGTACATATCAACATCAATGAAAGGCCATTTTCTTTTGTACAATTTATAAAAAAAATCAAAAGAGTTGACATGTTAAATTTTTTTTGTTACAAGTGTTGAATCAACTCCTTCAATTTTTAAGATATTAAAGTACAAAAACAATCTTAGAGCATATAGCTTTAAAATTGTAATTTTTGATCTAAATGTTTCTTTTCATTATATCTAATTAGCTGCTAAAAGATACAAAAACTGACCTAATTTTGACCATTTTTCAAAAAGCCCAAAATGTGGTCAATCTTTGTATCTTTCAGCGGCAAATTAAAAAGAAATGACAGAAACATTGAGGCATAACATTACGAATTTGAAGCTAAAAAAATGTTCTAAATTTAGATTCTTTATGTATTTCATATCATGAAAATTGAAGTTAATTCCAATTTTGTGAGAATGTTGGTTTTTTTTTCATTTTTTAAGGAAACATTATTCTAAATGATTTTTTCCTTTTTGTAATTGCTCAAAAACAAAGTTTTGGTTCAGAAAATATATGATGTGGATAGGTTTTCTATAACTCTTTAGGGATGTATACTCATTAATGCAACGTTCTGTTCCAAGTTGGTACAATGTGATCACATTATTTTTTTGTATGTTATTTTTTCACTATGTTGCTTAATTCCTTTTCTTTTGACAGTTCAAACAAGGGCCCCTTAAGTTCAGTGCACTTCTATACATGCTGTGTATTTGGCCTACTTATTATTACTTCTATTTGTTGAAAATATACCCAAACAGGGGCATGCTTAGGCTGTCTTCAATCAAGTACAAACAGCTAGTATTCAGTCATGAATGTTAGTCAGTATTGGTCAGGTAGGCCAAATTATTTGTTGTTCAGTATAAAAAGTATCTAAAATTATAAATAATGAATTTTTCTTCCTTTGAAATAACACTATTCCATTTAGACACTTATCATTCATTTCAAGAATTATTCGAGTTCTTGAATATTAAAAAAAAAAGGTTTAGTGCTGTAACTTAGTGTAAGTGTAATACAACATGGGAAATCTTCTTTGTGTCTAATCTTATGAAACGATATTATGCAACTCATCTTTACTTGCTAAACCACCACTGCCACCACTATGTCCTCACAGTTACCACCCTTTCAAATAATTAAAGAGTGTCTTATTGTGAATAATCCCTATTCTAAATTACCCAACATAGAAGGATTTTTTCATTTTTCTTTCAGGTTATCTTTTTTATTCGACTTCAAATATTATTAAATTGGTTTTGGAATCATGCATCCACTCTTTATGAATAGCCACCTTTATATACAAAATTTCTCCATTCATATCGATGGACAGGACACAAAGGCGGCTTAAGTTTAACAAACTGATGTAGTATAACTTCAAGATGTGTAAAGGTTCATGTCCGGGGTTAGGGTCATATACTTGAACATGAAGTGTTCCTAAATCGAAGACAAAATATGAAAAACAAACTTTAATTTTCATGAAACAGAGTACCCAAGACACTGATTTTTTTCTATTTGATTGATTATAGGACATCTGCTATGGTAGCATTTACTAGAAATATCGTGAGCTTGTAAGAGAAAGAAGAGATACCTTATATGGCAGCATTGAATTGTATTATATGTATATGACCTATTTATAACATCAATGTTTGTATTCGTGCTACATGCTTTTTCCCAGGGGTCTCTACTACACTACAAACATGAGGCATGAGATAATTCATATTTTCTTTCATTGAAGAAGATTGTCCTGTATTTTTCTCATGCCCTCTTAGCTCTGTCGTGTCTTAGACTGAATCTTTTGAATTTAGGATGGCCATCAAGTTGTCTTTCATGCATAGTAGTAAGGAAAGTAGCAAGAGCCATCAAGGCCCATCAGGCCGGTGCTTATCACAGGTTTCTGTAGCACAAGCTACTGAGAGCTTTCATACCCCCTGGACAGGATACTAGTCTATCACAGGTTACCTTCCCAGAATTTTCTTCGCCCATTTATCGTTTCCTGGGGGAATAAGGGAAATTGAGACTAAGTATCTTTCCCAAGGACTCAGACAAATAGATTATAAGTGATCTGAAACTAATATTTTAAAATTTATAAAACAATACTTGTTTTTTTTATCATATTATTCTTACACAGATTTTTTCTATAGAAAAAATCACTAGATAATTTGCGACAAATAGAAATTGAAGTTTTCTTTAACTTAAAATTTTGTAATTTTTTACAGAACAACTGAATAATAACATTCTTCTTGATGGGTGAACCAGTATAAATGTACATTATATAAAAATGCATTCTTTGTTAACAATGATAACACTATTGAATAAGTTTCTAAGAATAAGATTCCTGTTTTTCACTTTTATTTTGTAACTTTTTGTACAAGTTTCTGATTGATACAATTGATTTAGAAATGGCAATATTGATTGTCTATACTGAAACTACTTTACTCTATTCTATCCATCTTTATTGTACTAAAAGGTGACCTTTACCTTGCTAAAAAAGAACATAAACATTCTTAAATGTAAAAAACAAAAAGTAAAGCCATACTCCAGCCGTTAAGGCCCATCAGGCCAGTGCTTATCCCTGGTTTCTGTAGCACAAGCGACTGAGAGCTTTCATGCCCCCTGGACAGGATGCTAGTTTATTGCAGGTTACTTTCCCAGTATTTTTTTGGTACCCATTGGACGTTTCCTGGGTGAAGAAGGGAATTGGGACTAAGTATCTTTCCCAAGGACACAGCCATGGGGCAAGGCAGGGGATTGTACCCTCAACCTTCTGATCTCTAGGCGGATACTTTGTCACTGAGCCACCATGCTCCCACATTCTTACATGTAACCTTCGCAAATATTCTACTTTGTTCATAGATATTTTATAAACAGAAACAAGTTCTTTCACTTAATACAAAAATAAATCCGTATAGATACATCAGCAATTATATCATAGTCAAGTATATACACTATAGAATATCATCCTTTTATAGCAAAACACATCACTTTTATCTTGCACTGATTCTTTCTCACTTTCTTTCTTCTCACAATTGTTGTAAAATGATTAATACTATAAAAAGAACAGGTCATTAACTCATTCCTAGCTCCTTCAGAATGTTTGTTCTAGAGCAGTAACACTATAATATGAAATAATCTATTTAAAAAGGTTTGGAGGTAGAGTCCCCTCACAGCTTCCTTCCTTTATTATTATGTCATCTAGGGCAACAGTACCAAGGTATTGTTCATCTCTACCAACTTCAAATATCAAAGCAAAAGATGCTTCTTCAATGTACACTCTTATGGTATGCCAGGTATTGGGGTCTAAAAAACCATGAATAATAATATTTGTTAATTAAATGACAACTATAACTCTTTTAATTATTTCATAAGATACATACAAATTGAAATACATAAAAAAATGATTAAAATTGAGCCAGAGCAAAGAAAAAATTGAGATGAAATTTATTACTATATTTTGTGTTCCACCAAATCGGGATCTTTTTGTTTTCAACTTTTTTTGTCAAGACAATCCTTCCTGCTTTTTCATTGGAAGCCATAAGTCTGAATTGTAAACAATGGAATCCAGAGTCTGGTACAAAAGAATAAAGCTGAGACACAAGACGAGCGGTTCCCGCATCACTTTGTTGTACTGCGTGAGTGTAAACAGAAGCATAAAACTCTGGAAAAAAAAGAAGAAACATAATCACATTTACATATTCATCATCAAGATATTAAACCTATACATCAATAACTAACAGAAAAAAATTAAATGGTACAACTATTAATGATCATAACATATAAGTTAATCAAACTTGGACCATGTCATAGTTTGCCAGGAAAACCTTACCATTTTCATTTTCTGAAGATTCCTTAATTTCCCAATCAAAATCATCTGTGGAGTCTTGAAGAAATCCACAATCTGTATCAAATGTGCAGACAAAGGGCACTGGAAATATAAATTCGTCAATCAATTGATAGACAATAATCTGCTTAGGAGGAACGAAAACATTCAAATGCTGTAAAACAAATAAAGTGCACTCTCTAAAGATCATATAGTAGAGTATAATAACACAGTTTCACCCAAGTAAAATTCATTCTTAAAATTCCTCTATTGACAAGCAACTACCAACCATTGACAGGCTGAAAACTGCATTGTACTCCAGCATCTTCAAAATGACTGCAGTTATTGTTGCCCCAGCCCGAGTGGCTGCATTCACTGAAGTCAACGCCTCCTAGTGGGCAATCAACATTTGATAACCAAACTGGCTTCATGAAATCTATTTCTGGAACTGTCTCCAAAACATTTGCTTCTCCACTATAAAAAGTGAATTAAAACAGAATTATTGAATTGAACTACATTGAGTGTCATTTATCAATTTTGGCAAAATCCGAGATCCATGTTTGTAAAAGAAAGTTGTCCTTTCTTTTTCCTAGAATTATTTTTAAAGAAACAACTACACACAAAATATAGTCCCAGTAGAGAGAGAGAGAGACAGACAGACAGATGAAAAAAAATCTTCCTTGTATTATGCCTTTACCATCACCATTGCATTGAAAGTCTCTATATATGCAATATATTTAATATATTTAGTATTTTCTCTTAAACTTGGAAATTATGAAAATTTGCCTTTTGATTGTCCATCTTGGGCAGTATGTCAAATGGATTTTCTTTGACGAGTCCATGCTTATGTCTGTATCAGGTTGTGTCCAATGATTTAGAACATTTTTTCTTTTGCAAGTGCGAGTTGAGAAAGTTAAAATTGAAAAAATAGCATATCAGATTACTTACAAATATCCAAACATGTTACAGACAGTTCTGGCATCAGACTGATCCCAACCTCTGCTACAGACAGTCCCCCACTGGAGACCATTGAAAACTTCTACACGTCCACTTAGTTGGTTTCCATTTGAGACAGTTTCTGCTAAACGGACACGTTTTCCAACTGGGTCACTCTCTGAATTCAAACAACATTTTTTTAATTGAATAAAGATATTTATTACTTATTCTATACAAACAAATTTTCAACTCACTTTTAGGAGCTTTCAGAACTAACCTTATTCCTTGTTCACTTCTGCTGTCAGATATTTTTTGATACATACACTATACAGTATATATTACCTGTACCTAATCATCTTCTGTATTCACATATTTCATTGAGGCAACAGAAAATTAGAGCTTAAAGGGCTGACATCAAAAGCTCAATTAACTTTAAGAGTTTGTGGGATAAAGTATAGGGTAGTAGTATACCAATTCCTCTACATTGATATGATGTCAGTCCTTTAATAAACCGCTTTTTTATTACAAGGAATACAAGCAAATCTGTAATACAGGTAATTACAATTTAATTTCATAGAGAACTACTACACCTTCAAAAGACTTCAAAAAACAACACCAATTACTTGTCTCAATATATTTACATTTAATTGAATTTTTTGTAAGACCTTTAAAACATCAGAGCTCAATAAAACAATTTAACAAAATACTAACCAGGTACATTACACTTGACTTTTGCATATTGATCAGATTGGCAGTCGTGCTGTCCCCAGCCATTATAGTCACAATCTTGAAGAGTGGCGGCACCCAGTGGACATGAAATGTCATCAAGCCAAATCTGACCTCCTTCTCCATAGAATGGCAGGTTCAGTGTTCTCCCACCTCTGAAAATTATTGATTAATTCATCAATATATTGGTTGATTGCAGTTATTTTATTCTTATATACATGATACAGATGAAAAACAAACAGTATTTGAGTAAAAATTTGATGATACTATCAAAATATTAAAGTTAAACATGTATAATGACAAAGGAGATACTAAAAAGTAAGACAATTAAAAAAAGTCTACTTGTTTCCATAGTGGACCTTATACTTAACTAATAAAACATATCAAAGGAGCATACACAGCCATTAAAGATTTAAAAAAAGAAAAAACCAATATGACATAAACTAGATGAAAGAAATTAATAGAGATTACATAATCAGTATATGTTAATATTAGACTTTAATGGCAAGAAAAAGAGTTTTCAAGAAACTATTTCAAATCGAAATGCTAAAACTCTATCAACATCCTTACGTCATTCCCATCATATTGCATATAACTTCTGCTTCTCTTGTTCCAAATCCATCAATACATATACTTCCCCATTCATTATTGTATAGGATTTCAACACGTCCTTCTGTCGTTGAGGATCCACCAGCAAGCTTTACCAACATAGGATCATAACGCGCTGTAAAAAAATGTACATACATGTGTGTAAATCAACAATGAATAGAGTCACATCAAGTAAGTGTATATCGTATCTATACTATTGTATCATTATCAGACAAACATTTCGATTAATTTTACAGCTATGTTTACTCTCATCACTTTTCAAAGGCAACCAAGATAAAGCCACAAAAAGTTATAAGGTATGAAGAACAAAATTAATTGCCAACTGTTATTGATAATTTGTAAAAATATAGTATAACAACGAAAATCATGTTTGCTTGATTCATTTTCAAGACAATATACCTGTTGTTGAATTTTCAACTATCTTTCATGTTCTGATGAAAAATTGACTTTCATGATTTTTCTGCTTTTTTGTTTAATTATATAAAGAACAAACATAATTGTGTTGAGCTGTTGCCGAAATAGAATAATTCCTTTGCAATAACGTTGGTTTGCCACACCACACCTGTATTAAATTATATAATAAAACAATTATAAAAATGACCATATATTCCAGGCCTTGAAATCTAGAAAAATCCTTGGTGCAACAAGCTGCACCAAGGATTTTGATTCCTTGGTGCAATCGCACCAAGGATTTTCTTTTACACAATAAAGTGACAAAATAAGGTGTTTATTCTGAATCAATGTAGCTAACAGTTCCTGTAGACACAGTTACAAATAAAATCAATCAAAAAAAGTCAGAATAACATAATAAATTTTCTTGGTGCGATTCATGGCACCCGTAATTTCAAAATTGCGAGTGCAACACTGGTGTGGTGCGATCGCACCCGCGAAATTTCAAGGCCTGATATTCATTTAGGCTTCAAATCATAGGAAATTTGAATTCAAACCTTTTTCAACACATCTGCCAATGGTGGCCATGACATCATCAATAGCAATCATGCCCACACAATTAGCCACGAATGCCACCTTGTAATAGCTAGACTGATCTGCCATAAGCTGCTGTCTGGTCCATTTCTTTCTACTTGGATCTGAAAAGGGATTTTCTTTCTGCTTTAACATTATTTTTAGCTTTGACCTACTTAAAATGGCAAAGATGATTTTTCTTTTTACTTATATATACAAAAAATCATGACAATATTTTCGATAGTAGCAAATATGTTATTGGTTTCAAGATCCAATTATGTAGAAAAAGTTGTTCAACTTTGGAACAGTGTTTTTTTAAGAGATAATGTCTAGTTTTTGAGGTAAGAAATTAATTATCTCCCCCAAAAACACTGTTCCAAAGTTGATTAACTTTCAATATTTTCAATGTTGTAATTGATATTCTAGAGTTTTCTAATTCATTAGTCACAAATATTTCATAAGGAATTCTTAGCATGTATTTTAGGTATGAAATGATACCAACATAAACACAGGTTGCTCATGTTTGAGCTATTTACAGACTGAAAAAATCAGAAACAAAAATTCCTATTCAGAAAGTACTCCATTGGATGGATTTTCTACATCAGTACATGCTTCTTACCATTCAAGTGAAGAAGTCCAATCCTATTATTATCCCTAATGACTTCAACATTCAAACTACATATTGATTCTGTGATGACGCTATTCATTTGGTACCAGAATTCAATACATATTATACCATTGTGTGTCACTATTGGGCTGACCCATTCTGCAATTGGAATTGTTTCTATGATATTCATTGGGTTGTCTGCTGCCATGACTGAAGAACCCACCATGCTTGAAACAGTAGACACACTGGAATATGTGCCTGATGAGGACAAAACAAAAGGAAAATAAAAATTGCTCAACTTGATTCACTGAAATTAGAATTTCAATTTCTTGAGATTTTCAAAACCTTTACCTTTACCTTCACATCTTTCCCCCTTTTAAAAGGCACAGAAATAATATGAACTCTGTTACAAATGATTTGGATTTTTTTTTTAATTGAAGCTCATCTGCTACTCTAATACATATAATTTACCTCTAATATTTTTATTACCTTACCTTCAGAAGTTTGTTTTGTGTGATCATATTGTGGTCCAGTTATAGCAGCTTTGCCCTTGACCACATCCCACGAACTTCGATTGTCTTGCTTCAGGTTGCAATTTTCATTCTCCCAGTTACATTCGAATAGGATGGATTCTATTGAATATAAAAGCAAGAAATATTAAAAAGGGTGAAGACATCCTTACTTGTTGTATTAGGTTTGGATGAAGTCCTGATTGATTTTCATTTATTAGACCATGTTTTAAGATGTTTCATGCAAATTTAAAAAGGTACTTGATGAAAGAGAAGCAAAAAATATCTCAGTAGATGCTTTATTAATTCTGGCCCACCTGCATTCATTGATGAAGTTGTCATCATTGCTGCAAAAGAAAAATATTCATATCTGTATAGTAAAATTATGAATGCCTTTGAAATGAAAAACAGTATTTATGATTCTAAAAAGAAAAATTGAAGCTTGACCAAACAACAAGGCCACATCAGAAAAAAATGGTTTTGGGGGTTGGGAGGGGGGGTTGTTTTTAGTTTAATTATCAACAAAGCAAGTTTTTGTTTTTTTTGCCACCTCCAACATTGTAAGATAGACCATACAAGAAATGAATAATCAAAGATCAATCTACAAAACATGTCTCCAAGAAATTTACCTTTTTTTTGAAAGAAATAAGGCTCACAAAATGAATTTACCACTGTCAATTCCAAAAGGTGAATTTAACATAACCCTAGAACTTTGAATAATCTACTTACTTGTTGAAGTAGTCGGTCTCTTTGTGACTCTTGTTGTCATGGCAGTGGTTGATGTTGTAGGAGGGCTGGTGGGAGTAGTTACTGTGCAAAGTACAGACATTGAAGTAGGAAAGGTATAGATGGGTCAAAAAATATTCATGTAAATACTTTCATAGAGACCCAAAATGAGAAACTATGCTTAGGTTTTTATCAATAGAAAAACTGTTGCACACAAAAATAAAATGAACACTAGCCCATTACATGTTATCGTAAGAATAGAGGAGTCCCAAGGGTTTTCAAAGTATACAGTACCTAAAGTGAAAAAAATGCTTTCTAGAAATGAACACTATTTCATTTAGAAACCAATAACTTAAAAAAATGTATTACAAAAACACACATGCAAAATCAAAGGTGTAAATAGGGCTTTAGTCTACATGTAGATACACAGTCCACACATTTATGAATTCCATTGTAATAGATTTTACACTTTTTTTTCAAAGCTTCTGAAAATCATGTATTTCTTTACTTACCAATACACTGAACAAGATTTGCAAGTATGACAATCTATTTCTCTATATATTTTTGAATATATAAAGAAAAACACTGTCAATTATGAAGTGTGGTTTGAAACCTACATGTTTCAAGTCATCACGGACTCTCTTCAAGGTTTAATTGGACTATTTCTATCTTATTTTTGCATACATTTTCAATTTAACTCACCAGTACATTGCCGTGTAGAAATGGTAACGTCATCAATGGCAATGTCGCCAAAGTAGTCAATCCCTCTTAGTGCCTCAAACACAAAAGATTCAGTGCCAGCAGGCAAGATCACTTCTGCACCTATCCATCTTCGGCCCTGTTCCCCTGGCAAAATATGAATGGACAAAGGGACTTGATAGATGAGGCACTTTATAAATTGGCCATTAAATTCCACCAAGTAGTGAATATACTTACAGAGAATATTGCATTTTGTTTTTTCAATCTATATCTTAAAAACAAAATGAGTTGAATAAACCAATAAGTACTTTTGTATTTTGTTCCTTTAATCCATATCTTGAAAACACAATGTGTTAAATAAACTCAAAAGGACTTTTGTATTTTGTTTTTTAATTAATATCTTGAAAACAGAATTATTTGATTAAACTCAATGTACTTTTGCTTCACATTGTCCAATAATATCAATAAACAATACTATTATAATATAATTTCTTAATTCACTTACCTACTATAATCTTTTCCTTGAAAAATAATTTGGAGTTTGGTTGCAAATAATATGATGAATACTTCTAAGCTCACCTTGTTTCTGAAAAAGCACTTCTCCACTGTATTCTCCATTTTTCCATGGGTAAACAGAAAAACTTTCCACATCTCTGCCATACATATAGTAGTAAAAGGACAAACAGTAAGGTCCTGCATAGCCCTCAAATATTGGTGGTAATATGGGAGATATGAATCTTGCTTTGTCTCCATTTGTATAATCCGAGGCTTCCAAGTAATAGTATGCTCCACCTAAAAATGACAAGAGAGGAATTACTTTGGAAGAATTTGTCCCAAGAGAGGAATTACCCTAGAAGAATGTTTCCTAAGTTAATCCTTTTTACTTTAACTCTTCAAACATGTATAATTTTCCCTCTTTGCAGTTTCAATTTCATTTGAGGTGAACAAGGATACTGATTTGTGATGTCTAGAATAAGTAATACATTTGTAAAAAAATGTAATCATTCATTTATTTACATCAGAAGTAAGACAGAATGTTCTTTTATTATTTTGTATGATGCCCTAGTCTAAATAAATGCATGCCAGATACATGGGACGCACCTGACAATGCCTGACACAAGGATTAAGACAACTCCATGCATTTCTTAGAAATTGATGCATGCCGAATGCCTGCCATTTGCCTGCCGAATGCTGGAGTCCATTGAATTTTTACTAGAAAATGGTCAGTTTTTGTTTTGGAAACAAGGTGTGCATGGGTAACATCTGTAAACACACTACTACTACTACTGCTAGAAGGACTCTGAATCAGGAACAAATTACACTCCAGAAGTCACTCCAGCTGTGAAGCACTCAAAGCTGTTGATGAGCCATATTACAATCCCATCAATTGGTTCATTCCATATCATAAGTAAGATTTGAAAAATCTTTGATAATTCTCACCATTATCTGTATGGTCAGCACTAGGCCCTGTATTTTCACTTGGAGTATTTCCTATTTTTTTTGTCCAGTCTGCAGCTTCTTGATTGTCTTGAATGAAGCCACACGGAGTATCAAAATTGCAATAGAAATCTCCATCTAAATGGTTAAAAAAAAAGAATCAGACTCTGCCAATCTATTGTGGAAATGTCCAGTCATTAATGCATTTAATATTCATGTTTATGCCTTATCATATCTTTATAATGGATGTAACAAACTGTAGAGGAGAGTACAACATTTATACAAACTTACTTGAGTCAGTTGTTGGTAAGGTTGCTGTAAAAAGATTTAAAAAAATCATCTTCAACATCATTTTATAATAGTTAATATCTATTTTCAAAAACAAGTATGGGTATTTGGAGTGATAAAAGTCTCTTTAAAATCGGCAATGCTAGCAAAGTAATGAAAAAAAGGTGTCTTTTGTATCAATG
>JAVSBT010208530.1:0-13404 GCA_033118115.1 Pharyngocirrus eroticus | reverse complement strand
TAAAAACACAGGTTCTCAGAAAATAAGACACTTGGGCGCCTGACATAGAACAAGATTGTCGAACTTGAGAACCTGTGGCAGAATAGATTTAGACGAATCACTTTGCAATTTGATACTGGTGAGTAGAAGACTAAGTTTTGATTATAGATCAGCTCATTGTTAGCTCATTCCTGATAATGATAGAAATAGGATTCTATACGATGGCTAATTAAATTGATAAAGATATGACAAAAGAAATGTGTTTATTTGATGTATGCATGTCAGACTATTATTGGTATCAATGTAAATGGAAATCAAATAGGTTTTAAAATAGTTATTTAAGATTAAACCAGCATTCCAAATGTATAAAATAATTGAATTATATTCTAAGATTCAATAAGAAAGCTGGGTTTAAGAAGTAACTTCGTTTGCGATGTCAAACTGTATTCATTGACAGATTATTTTGGGATTATCCATTCTTGTTTGCTGTGTGTGTTTTGAGTGAAAAATAAAGGATTGTTTTAGTTTAAAATCATATCTCTCTTGAGTGTCTGATTTGTGTGACTATCATTCTAAGATTTCTCATATTCATTCTTGAGAATATATATTGGTATAGCCTGTAATCCCGGCTATCTATGATGGACATTTTATTACTCTGATCAATTATTGAATACCTGTATTTTGGTCATTCAGAAGAAGAAACGTCTAAATATTATAACCTGTAATTCTGGGTTATTAGATTAAAAAGACTATAACCTGTAATATCAGTTATAGGAATTACAAGTACCTCTTCGCTTAGCTACTCCTCGATTTAATGAAGAAAGGGTTAAAACTCCTATTCATTACACTTACACACTTTTTGTTTTAAGGTGATGACATAATGACGTATTACTGTTAAAGGTAATAATTGTTTAATCATTCCAACTTATTTGGGATTTTAAACCCTAATAAAATAAGATTTATATCATGTGTAACATCACAAATGAACCAAACAGTTCCTATCTAATTTAATTAAAAAAGTGAAAGAATTTAAAACTTACTTTATCAGTTTCTTCATGTCTCAAGCCTATATAGGAAAGGTAAAGGGGGGAAAAGTTACTGTATCCCCGTGTAATCTTTGGAAGAATATCACTCATAACTTGTAGAAAGTTATTCCATTCACTTAAAGACCCAAAACTGATCAGATGGCTGTCATTGTCTGTGCATAGTCTTTCAGCCTCTAGCCATGAAATGTTATTATCTGGTTTTCTATTTTTCACTCCATACGTTGAATAATGAAATGACCCAATTTGAAAAAATGCATTAAATTGATCCCCTTCAAGCTTTTCTTTTACTCTCGAGTGTGAAATGAGAGAAACGTACGACTCATGTTGTATGAAGCGTTGGTCTTTGTGACTGATTTCTTCCAAATTATAATGTGCTACCTGAGTGCAATGCTCATTAACTTCGCCATTATCAAAAGGCAACTTCGAGAAGACAAGCTCGACACCATGAAAGCCTGGTACGTAAATTGTGCTCCATTGACCTAGACGCACAGTTTCCTTGAACGTCACTTCCCTTTTAACGTGACTATTTGAGCCTTGCAACATCGACACTTTAAGCAAATGATATGCTTTTGTACAGTTTCCTAGCATGTGCATCTCTATCCTTACGAAACCCTCTGCGTTTTGCTCAAAGAGTTTGCCTGCTCCTATCAAAGGAACAAAGAAGAGGTTTATAGCTAAGGAAGGGATCATTTATTGACAGAACTTAAGTTGACCTTTAATATAAGATCAAACATTATTTTCTTTATTATTATTATTATTATTATAATTATTATTTACATTATCATTATAATTATTATTATTTTGTTATCATCGTCATCATTTTTATCATTATACTTACCTAAACCTCTAGGAAGATTTACAGTAGCAAACATCACCACATCATTACATAGATCTATTCCTAGTGCATATCTTTTCACAACACCATCTTTGAGTCTTTGTGTTAAAAATGTGCTAATGTCATCCATAGCCTGTTGACTACCATCGCAAGTTCTTTTGAAGCTCACTGTCATATCTACACGTTGGGATAGGATTATTGTCCGTGTACCAATGGCCAAAACACTACTTGTACAATAAATATTATCAGATAGTTTTGTGTTAATACAATCAGCCTCCGTTGATTTTACGACATTGAGAGGATAATTGTGATTTTCCACTGCCCAATTGGCAATCATAGATCGAGAAATTCGACCTTTTACTTTATACTGTACGTAATAAATGTCAAAGTCCCCCGTAGTTGGTTTTGAGTTGGAAATAGATTGAGATATCGAAAATTTAGACATTATAGCAAAACGAATACTTGAAAAGTGTTTTCTCACATTTCCAAATATTGGGGGGCTGCCAAATAGCTGTAGAATGAAGCACCGCCCAGAGTCAGCTGACAAATAAAGAGTTTTCTGTCTTTTGTCGAACATAATCCAGTCAGGATCATTTCTTAAATATTTGTCATATCGTAAGTTACCTAAAACTGTTTTCATGACATTGTCTTGTTTTCCAAAGTATACACTGAATTCAAAGGTATCTAACAGCATACCTTGACAGTGACTTAGTCCTATAGTTCCGTCAAATCTACCCTCGCTATAGGGAGAATAAAAAAACATGCCGATGAATGCAAAACGGGTAAGGGTTGTGAAAGAAGAAGACTGTTTATCAGTTAGTAATGAGTCAAACGGATTCCAGCCACTGCAGTAGAGAAGTGTGACGTCATCATTCTTTAGATCGCCGTTTTTATTTTGAATAGTCAACCCGCCATATCGACAGTCACTTGGGTTTGGTCCTTTATATCTCCAGAATGTAATATTGATAAAGATATAGGATTCGAAAAGAGTGGTGACACTAAAAAGGGATTTTATACCTAAAGAACCATTGGTGTATTCCTTGCTTGAAGAAACATACATTTCGTTCGTTTCTTTAACAAATAATACGGTCACATTTGATTTTTTAGAGTAATATTCTATTTGGACATATGCCAACTCCTCCATTTTTGCTTTCACGATACATTGGTAGGAATAGGAGGAATAGGTCATCCCATCTTGGTCTAAACTAAATACGGTTTCTGCTGACAATGTCCCAGGTCCATCATGGATCTTTATTAGAGACTTTTTTACATTTGTTATATTTTGGACTTTCTCAAATGTTATTGTAACAAAATAATCATAAAAGGTTTTAACATGTGTCATAATCATTGTGTCCAATATGCCATATGTGTCTATATGCAATATGGTTGATTTAAGAACAATATGCGTTTGTTTTGTGTCTATGACTTCTGTTGAGATTTGAGAGTCTATGATTTGATAAAATGCTTTGATTTCTGACAAGTGTTGTCTTCTCACATCATAAACCACAAGAATTGATGACGTATTTGAGTAAATACTCCAGGCTTCTTTGATTCCGCAAAATCGACCCAACGGGGATTTGTCACCTTCTTCAATGTGCACATGGTCATTCATACAGCTGTCACTTAATTCTAAAACAAAAGTTTCCATAGTTAAGTTTATCTTATGAAAATTAAAATGATCGACTGTTGCAGTGATGTTCATACTAACAGAATCTTTCCCTTTTACTGCAAAATTGCCGCAAATAAAATCACTGTATTCAAATTCTGTATATTCTATTTCTGTTTCTTCATAAGTCATTTGGTCACTTTCTAACCACTGATGTCTGTATGACGGATTGTAAAGACAATGAGTTTTCATCAAGAATTTCATCATACAATCGATGACCATTTTACGAGATAACGTCAAAGTTCCTATTCCTCTAGGACCCCTTAGAACACCTTGGATACAGGATTGCAACATTAGATCAGGATACTGTTGAGAAGTAACCGTCGACGCTTTACATGTTGTAACCAAGAAATCATGAACCAAGAACAACCATAACACTATTCTTACAGTTGCAACGATTTGCCTAAACTTTGACATGTTTCAATTTCATAAACACTTTTGTAATGTTAATTGACGAGATTTGTATAAATCCTTTTAGCTGCGACGCATAATTGCTTATATATAGGCAAGCAAACATTAAATTTAGCTTGTTTCCCAGAATCTGAACAAATATGATATGCACAATGTACTGATAGGGAAACTGGGGCATAATGACTCGCAACATTTGTAATCTAAGCTCACATAAATCAGCCCAATGTATCAAGTGTTCAATTTTATCTTTTTATGGAAAAGTGATGTTGACATTTCAAATGTATGCCTTTATTAAAATTTCATGACGATAGCATTATTTTGTCAACAGTGTTCCTGATATTTAGTGTCACTGAGTGTCACCCACAAATAATTCTGTATAGGTTTATCTAGGACTTCAGGAGCATGTAGATTTGTTAGAAATTATTAAAACAAAAAGATCTACATGGTAACTGACATGACAAAAAAAACTTGAGTCAACTTGACATGACAAAAAAATGATCACTCTCGACATTTGACCTGACCAATGATCCATTGAATGCAGCCATCTATAGGACAGTATTGTAAAAATGCAATCCTGTACAGTGTCAAAGTTTGAATTGTTGAACTTTGACATGACTATCCAAGAATAGATTTGGCAAGGCTAGGCTGAGAGATAACTGGATAATTTCTAGTTGTAACGCCACAAACAATTTCATCTTGTTGGTAGATTACCATTTTCATTCTAAACCGGAATCCTATATGACCAAAACAAACATAAGAATGAAATATCCCCAAGGGTCCTGTTCAAAAATCAAAAGTAAGGCCCCTAAAGGAAGCTCCATGCCAAATTTAATTAGCAAAAGCACAAAACCACCTTTTATTGACGCCAAGCCCCACTATCACTTTCAGATAGATTTTTATACAATTATCATGATTATTTAGGTGAAAAAATATCAAATACAATATGAATCTTTTCTTTTAGAGAAGCTTTTTCGTGAAATGAATATCTTTACAAGAAACCTTTTTGTTTAATCAATATCCACTTTAGTGAGTTACATACAAGGCAAAAAACATAAGAATCGTGCAAATGTGGAAGAAACCATGATACTTTCCAGAGATACTATCCCAATATATACCTAACCTGATACGTGAAAGTGTGGAAATATAGCTAGTTTTCTTGATATTCATTGTATCAAGTCTGTTATATAAGTAAAATCAAAGTTTCAAGTTTAGTAATTCAACTAATTTATTTAACTTTTTTGGCGTGTGTATGTTGGTTTTGTTTTTTATTTGAACGATATTTCGTCACTCCTATGTTACTAAATATCATGAATATTATTGTAGAGCAATAATTAAGTTACTCTTAATTATTTGATATTCATCAATTATGTGTTATTACACAGTTTTTACTTTAGAATTGATATTGTATTAAAATAATAAGAAAAATGATATATTTCATTAAAAGCCATCTTATCAAAGCAAACAACTATGTTTATACTATGTATATCATCATTATGTATTCGATATCAAGAAAAGCGACTTGGTGATGTTCAGTCAAGGTCAGATTTGAATACACGATCAGGAAGTGACATTCTCAGTCACAATCTTGACTGTCAAGTCTTAACCAACCAAAATGTCGTTCAAGTCAAATTATTCAATATTCAGTTGTTGCAGTTACAGTTTTGCTTATCAACCAGCACCATTACGACAGGAATTAAACGAGACCAAAATGAAATTATATTTTCAGATTCAATAATACATAAAATGTACATTTAAGCGTAATGGTACCTTTTTTTTTAAATAATGATGTAACCTTTTCCATTTGCCCCAAGCAGAGTATATGAGTAAATATTTTAATATTTACTCAAAAAGTAAAATTTGATATGAACCTTTTCTTTTTAATATAGAAGCTTTTTCGTGAAATAAATACTTATAGAAGATATTCTTTTGTCTAATAAATTCCACGTAAAAGAGGAAGAATATTTCTAGTTTTCATGGTATTCAAGATCAATTGTTAGCTTAATTTACCTAACAACGTCAGCAAAGGTAAAATAAAGGATTCATTTGTTTAGCAAGTGGAAAAGATAATCAAATAGGGGAGACTTTTTTTTTAATTGATATGTAATATATACATTGATACATTTAAATTAGATAGTTGTTCCTAGCAGTGGTATTTTAAAAAGGTGGTTGATTATTGACTTTTAATTGTAAGAATGCTTTTATAATGTCATGGAATTATTGCCCTTTACATATTCATTAAATAAATAAAAGTTTTATAAACAACGGACAGAAATCAATATTTGGCAGTACAATCAATTTTCACTTTCTTTTATTCCATTTCATTACTTACTGATTTTATTTCAGTACTTTACCTACTGCAGGGACATATTGTCAGCATTTAACAGTCATTATTTGCCATAAAAGTTTAAACTTCATCATTTTTTCAGCTCCTTCGAACAGAAAGCCTGGAGACCCCTTGATCATCTCAGACATCAGGAAAGGAAGCGTGTCGCATCGGTAAGGTGTTCCTCTTTGAAAAAGTTAATCATGCTTCTTTAAACAATATAAATGGATAAGGTAAAACTATGAACTGTCATCTAAAACTCACAATTAAATTAGTGGCATATTGATATACATGTACATAATAGTCTTCCCCTTTAGAATTTGGGGAAATATTCTAACACATCTACAATGAGATTGCCAGGGTCCTTAAGTGAATGTGGCATCATGATAAATTCCCATTAGTCAAATGAATGGAACCAATAAGGCCAAAAAAAAAAGGATTCTGTTTCCCATACAAGGAAAATTTACAAGATGATGCGTGGACGCGGTTTTTTTTCTGTTTGTTTTTTTATTTGATTGTTTGAAATCTTTAGTAATGCAAATATAAATCGGTTTTTTACAATTTAAAAAGTATTGATGTATGATTGACGATGGTGTTTCATAACGACACGCGCTTAAATGGGAAACAAAAGCCTTTATTTTTTTGGCCTAATGATGTGGGAAAACGGAACACATGCAATACCTGGAAAGTTCACAGTGGCTATCCCCAATACAACAAAACCGATGTATCGCTACCTGCAGGCTTCAGTAAACTTTTTGTCATGAATTTACCGGTGTCCATATGGAATCAACCTTAATGTACTTTTTATTTTAGTGAGCTGAGGGATTGAAGATAATGTTCTGTGAACATGTACACTCACAACCAAACCCTAGTTAGACTGACTACAGCGGTGTGATAAATGACTACCCTTTCTTATTCATGTGACTATGGCGGTAGTCAAGTCAGTTTTAACTACAGGATCACTTGCTGATATCCTAAGGCCAACAAAAAAAAGGATTCTGTTTCCCATGCACGCCCGCGTCATTTTGAAACCCGCGTCAACCTTGCAACAATATCTTTTTAAATTTGTAAATAAAACGATGATATTTGCATTGCTAAAAATTCCAAATAATTAGTACCCATATCAACATGTGAGAAAAAAATCAGAGCATATATTATAGGCTTGCAGAAAACATAACCAACAAGAAACGAGCCTGGCCACAAATTGTAGACCTTCACCAAATGTTATGTGGCACAGTCGAGACCTGAGGATAACGGCAAATTTTATGAGTGATGAAAATATTACTATATGACGTCATGAATGAATGAACGAAAAGAAGAAGAAGATTACCCGTATAGTCAAAGCCTTTATTATTAGTATAGCTGTAGATACATAGTCAATTGACTGCAGTTTGGCTGTGACTTGCCAGAAATTAGCATAACTCTCTATCCCTCCACAAATTTATCATATAACTTCTCCTAGCTTCTGCTGTAAAGATTGATGTGAATCAAAATTTATATAGTGGTCCGTATGTGTAGTTATTC
This sequence comes from Pharyngocirrus eroticus, assembly GCA_033118115.1. NCBI lineage: Eukaryota > Metazoa > Annelida > Polychaeta > Saccocirridae > Pharyngocirrus > Pharyngocirrus eroticus. The sequence continues at coordinate 5,620 of JAVSBT010208530.1, read as the reverse complement.
TGAACACTGTGAATTTGAACGACCAAACAGCTTTTCTCCGACTAATTCGGGAGTGTATAATTCTGTTTTAGTGAATCTTACAGACACAGTTTGATCACTCAAGTTGTCTATCTCTATACTGTGAATCTTATCAAAATCCTTTTCATCGAACTCTCTAGAATCTAAGTCATCCATACATGCCATGATAATTTCTTTTGCATTGATACAGGATTTCTTCTTTTCTTCTTCTCCTGTTGCATTGTGCAACATATAATGCTCAAACACAAAGCGATCCTTATCATCGAAAACCACTGTATTTTTGGATAACCAAGCAAGAACCTTATGATATGAAATTTCCATAGGTTTGGGGGCAGATTTTCTACATTTATATAAAGGATTTCCTCTTTCATCACACATTGTGAATTTACAACTGCAGTGAAAAGTATATGTAGACACTGTCCATTGCTGTCCTTCACTTTGTAACACTGACAAAACCTCATTCACCAATGGAAATTGTTTTTGAATGTTTTGTGTTAGAGAAAGTTTGATTACTTTAAGGTTCTGATTTTGTCCACCAATATTGTTGATAATATGTGTATCATCAGTATGGATATATTCCAAATGTTGAAAAGGTGGATAATTGCTGATACTATAATGCCACCCAAGTCCCCTCACATTCTTACCAGAACAAAAAAGATTTTTCCATGGGATAGACTGTGGTGACCCACGAACAGAAGCCTGGAATCTTGTAAATGCAACCTGTATACACCTGTAGTCAGTGAGTAATTTACATGTTTGGCATAAATGACGCTCATTAAACCTGTATGGAGGCCATCCTATATCTGCACCAGTTGTCCTTTTCAAGCAGACAAAAAACATCTCACTTATAGAAGGTTTCTCAGAGGTCAGGATGTAAGGTTTTCCTTTTTCTAAAGTTGCCTCATCATAGGCAACTATTTTAAGTCCCTGAAAGTTTTCCGCAAGGAATTCGACAGGTACAACTACTTCACATTTAGTGAAATTGATTTCTTTTATACCGTTCCATTTTTCTCTCATTTTGAGGAGTTCATTTATGATTTGTGTCCCTGGATTGTGTATACCCAGAGAGAGGATGGTTTTGAGATTTCTGCAATAATCTAGGATTTCCTCAATGTATTGTGCTGTGTTGACATTTACAAATAGTTGTACTTTATCATTCCAAGGATATAGAACAAATATTGGTAAGTGCTTTTCCTCACAAAGCGAACATTTGTGATTGTAACACTCGTGCCTCCATTGTATCTCATGTGTATGTACCGAAGCAGTGATCATATCCTTATTCAATCCATAATTCATCCTATATGGACAATAACAGAATCCTTTGATGACAGTACCAGGTATGCATTTTTCCCTGTCTTGGGGGGACCATTCCTTATAATTGTCAACCAAAACAGTAACAACTCTATTTGCACCATGGGTAACACATTCAGGGTTCAACCAAGGACAAATGATTTCCCCTTCTTCTTCCTCATTTATGCATTTGACTTTCATGTGTTTTGAATCAAACAACTTCACTATAACTGATAATTTGTTAATTACACCGTAATGCTTTCTACCTTCAATAATTTTTCCTGTGCTCCATGTGTTTTTATCATAAAGGACTCTGTCAACATTTGGAAAAGAATTGGTCACATCTGCAATTGGAATGATAATGTCACATTCTTCAAAATAAAGACTTTTGACATACTTCCATTCAAAGTTCAGTATTTCTGTGACAAGAGTTTCATTTGCTTCAAGTAACTCTAGGTATTTGATATCCTCACTTTGACTACACCCTTTCAAAGTGCAAAGTAATTGATCAATGACACTGACAGGTCCACCAATGAGTACAATTGATTTGGAATCATTTTGTTGCTCCTTTTTCAGTGCACACAGAGCAGCAGCTAATGAATGGGTCGATGAACAATGGACAGGAATTTTTGACACCATGCCAAGGTTGTCTTGATGTTCAAATGCCAATTGAAAATGGAATGACACTACCTCAAGATCTGGTTCATTGCTCTGTAATGACGAATCTTTTCCATACTTAGATTCAGGGTACAACATTGCATTAATCATATTGTGACATCTTCTACATTCACCAACATTCTTAGCATCCAATTGATGTGTTATTATTTTAGTTGCTTGGGACCTCTTGTAGTACCTTTTATTTGTATATGGTTCTTCATCACTGTCTGAGTAGACAGTATTGTCAAAGCTTTGCTGTGTGCTCTGCTGTGAACACATATTTAAACTAAAGTTGATCCTTTCATATGTATCTTTACAAAGACCAGCAGCAAAAAAGAATGCATCTTGAAGAATGTGACGTCTGTCTATGATTTCCTGTCTAGAGATATTAAAAAGTTTATAAACTTGGACTCCATCTAAGGTGAGGTACAGGCCTGCAAAGTATTCATGGAAGAGTTTGTGTCTGAAATAGATGAGAGATCCATCGTCTTCTATTGAAAACACCCCAATGTGAGTGAGTTCATCTAAGGAGAGTTCATTCTCATCTACATCTGCATGAGTAAATGTTACTTTGTGTTTCATTAGAGTTGCATATGCTAGCTTTGAAATGCTTCTCAACATCCGTCTAATTTGGGGTGGAATGGTATTTTCCATTGGAGATTTTGAAAAGGTTACTTTGTCAGTGGACATCATATGAAGTTTATTGCTACAACTGTCTGAAGTATGAGAGTGTCTGGAAATGTAACTAGTCAGGATTTCTTTCAAAAACTTGTTAAATAATTGAGTAGCTGTCTCTGGAAATTCATCCTGGTTCTGGCTCCACAGATAGCAAAGGAGTCCTGCATAAAGAGGTATTTTGATTAAAGCCATGCAGTAAAAATGTTTTCTGCACTTTTCCATGACTTTGTCAGCATCAATACACTCTAAGCAATTCATTTCTCTGAAGTACAGGTTGATATATTTCACCAAAGTTTGATCTGAAAATCCAAGCAGTTTAACAAGCAGGTAGTTCTCCATACCATGTCCATACTGATTTTCTTCGTATTTCCTTTCCAGGAGAATTGGTCTACTACTACAGATGATATGTTTTCCTGTTCCTTTTATCAGATTTCTGAGTTGGTTATCTGACACTAGTTTCACTTCATCCAGACCATCTATCAGAAATAAGATCTGAGCTTCCCATAGGTCTAAACATTTTTTCAAATCAGTTTTATGTTCTGGTAGTAGCAGTTGCAAATCATCACAGATAATGTCTTCTATTTTCTTACTTCTCACTCTTCGAAGTGGAATGAGTAAGACAAGTTTGAATTGTTCCATATCCTTGGAATCGTTTGACCAATCTAAAGCCAGACGATGAAGAAGTGTTGTTTTTCCAACCCCTGCATCTGCTTCAATAAGTATGGGCAGCCTATTTGGATTAAAATGTTCAGTAATAAGTCCTGTAATTTGAGCAGTAGTTGTAGGTACGTCTTGATTTTGTTCGGTTATTCTGTCTACTTTTCGGTTTGGATAATGTTCCTTTTTTATAGGTGGAGAAATGTCACTATATTGTTTATTCAGTATTGCATCTGGATCATTTTGATAACTTGTTCTAGGCACGGTTTCTTTTATGTTATTTGTATTTGTTTCACCATCCCACTGACTAGTGCTTGCACACTGTTGACCTATTGGTCTGGACTCACAGGAACTTCCATCACCTGCATCTTCTTTTTGTATCCCATCTTTTCTATTTTCAACACTTGTACATCTCATTTCCAGTGGTGTACAATCCAAATCCATGTACAGCTTTGAAGTAACATCAAACATTATAACCCCCTCACTAGATACAGACTGTACCTTGTTGAACCTTTCTTTGTAAACCTTTTTGAATTTTCTTGCAAAGGCATGAAGTAGCTCAGTGCAGCATCTTTTCTGTTCTTGGTGACTTTCTCCTGTTAAATTATCAATACAAAAGAAAAACTCAAGCTGGAAACAGTTTTATAAGATTTCAATTTATGATCAATTTGGGGTGCTATATACATTTGACTGTGTTTGTTGACTTGCCAAATATGGTGTTGCTATGTAATTGGTACTCTAATATTTCTAAATTCACAATTTATTATCAACCAATAATCAGTAATTCTCCTCTTTTGGAATATCCCCAAAATTGAAAGAAAGAGGAAAATGAGTACCAATATTGAAGGCTTCTTATGGTAACATAAACATTTACTACCATCATAGGCAACATTTTATTATTATTTTTAATGAATTTGTGTTAAGATTAAGACGAATGACAGAAAATTATTACTATTTATGTGCAAAACTTATTATAGTTTCATCAAATACATGTAATATAATTGTTGTTGACTTCCCTTCTCATAACGAAGTTACAATAACTTATATAGCAGATTTCTAAACTTTACCTGATTTATCGGTGAGGTAGTTGGTTACGATGAATTCTTGATTCATTGCATTCAGCGCTTGGCAGAATTTTTCAAACACTTCCTGATCACGTCTTAATAATATTTCAATTAGTTTTTCTACTCCCTTTGCGTTACAACCATCGTATCTTGTGGCATTCTGGGAAATAAGAACAAGGTCATTGCATATGGTATAACTTAGGAACAAAATGAATAAATTTACTTTCATAGTTGTAGTCTGCATAGTGTCGTTGTAAAATGATTGTAACCTTTTCCATTACCACATAAAATGAGTTTCATGGTGATATTGAAGGTCATAATGGTGGATGAAATATTAGACATACATCATCAGCAACAAAGATAAGACTACACAAAGACCTTAATATATACGATGAATTTTACTTCATCCAATAGTTTGATACCAACTATTTATTTATTTTTACCTGAATCAAATTTTTTTCTGTATCCCTTATTACTTTCTTTGAGATGAGTTCAATCAATAAGCCATTTTCTGTGTCAATTAGTTCTGTTAATTCTCTTCTGTTAACAGTCAGAAAGTTTCTTTGCTTTTCTGTCAATGGTTCTTTTTTCCTTTTGTTTTTCTCATCACCTTCCACTTGCAAAAAAAACACAGATAAGAAACCAATGTTAGTTTAAATTGATTAATTACCCTTGAAACATGTTTTAAGTATAACTTCTTACCTCTGCCTTAACTAAATGCATTCATGAAGTGAATGACTCCATATTTGTCTGTAACATTACTCCCGAAAGTATGTTTCAAAGCTGGTTAATTCATTCTATTTTTATATCTTGAAGCCAATAACACATTGGCTATTAAAATATTTACAAGTCCATTTTTTTTGTGATGTTACATGTTACTCTTGGGTGCAATGCTTTACTACTAATTGACAATGATAATACAGAGCAAAATGTTTATTACAAGTACTCAAAGTCAAAGCAGTTTATGATATAGACTACTCACATGCTGAAGCAGTAAAGGAAGCAGCCATCTTGAAGAACCTGTAGTTGAAAAAGATAAATACATGTACTAGAAAATTAACATACATCAACAATTAGAATAAAACATTTGTTCCATCAACTTATGTTATTGATTTATCATTGGTTTCTACGATCAGTGAGTTTTTAATGTGATAACCCTTATCAAGCACTGGTACAATCACACTGAAAATAATTTTGACTAGTTATGTTAGTCAACCTAACCAGATGTGTATATTTCATCATAACTAGTCAAATTT
>JAVSBT010208419.1:0-13412 GCA_033118115.1 Pharyngocirrus eroticus | reverse complement strand
CCACTCCCAGACAACAAGATTGCTTTGATCAGATATCTATATTTATAACCCATTTACAGTCCTTTCAAAGCAGGAACAAAACTGTCATTTCACACTGAGAGAGAGAGATTTCTTTGGTTTTGTCTCAATCAAATGTCATCAAAAACAGCTTTTCTCCTGCTAGGTTATAATTATCACTTCAAATTTCTTTTTATTTCAACGCTGCAGTTAATGGCGTTGATTTTAACAGCTTATCATACTTGCTCTTTTCACAACATTTAGCCATTTTAAGTCTCCACGAGACGTAACTTTGCTTTGTATAATCATGGAGCCTATAATCATATACTATAGCTCTTCTCGTGCAAGGTAAAACTGTTACCTATTATAGAAAGAAAATGATTGATGAAAGATAATAAAATTGAATTTGGTATTTAAAGATATTTTCTTTTAAAGTAAAATTATTATTGAGGGCCTTGAAATTCACATAACATGTAAACCAATATATTTCAATAAATCACAAATTATAATTATTTATGTTCTTAAAAAATGGGTGACTTAAGAATTAAATTAATTTATAATAAGCTTTGTTTCTTTTACCTAACGTTTATAAATAAAGTAAATTTGGACGTTATTGCAACTTTATCCATACACTTGATAACAAGGACCTATAGAAATAATGCAGTAATTCAAGTTTGATTAACCCTTTGAAATAAAGGAATAGGAATAACAAAACTGGCCCACAAAACATAGTATACAAGCGATATTTGCAAGTTTTCGTGACTTATGAAACCAAATATTGAGGGGAGAAAAACTTGATAAAAAGTAAGAATGAACAAAAGCAATCCCACCCTAAAGAACAAAAAATGGACATCAACGGAAATTTCTGCATTTTTGAATTCACACCACGTGAAAGAAAAGGTGCTTTTTCTCCCACCCTCCCACTTCCCTCTCTTCCATACGATTTCATTCTGACAGAGATCTCGGCTTGACCACTCGTTTAATCCGCATGTGTATACATTTCCGTCATCTTTATAAGGCCGGCTTTTTTAAGCCGACGAATTACAGGGTATCGTTCACAATATAACCGATCTATTGTCATGTCCTTTTCATCATTGGAACATCTTTTTGATATCCAAAATATCAGTGGATCTTCCTAAAGATTGAACAAAAAAGTGTTATATTTCTGCCCTTAGCGGGAGGGCGTGAGTTTGAGGGCATTGCTACTTTCATGTAGCCAAATTGTGTTTCACGGGGCGCGTATAAACGTCGGGAGATGCTGTTAAGTTGATAAAACATAGACAATGGGATTTTGAAGTGTCACCAAAAAGAGTCTTATGAGAAGAGACAACGAAGAATGCAAAGACGATCTGATTTTGTCTCCGACCTACCACACTCCTTTTCAATGTAGAAACGTCAATTAGCCACAAGGGTACTTATACGGGATTGGTCGAGTAGACCTTGAACAATGATTTTGATTTCATTTCTATACCTTCAGATAATTAAAGACCATTATCAGAAAGATCAGTAGCTAAAGTGAAAATAAAACCATACGGCCCTCACTTGATCACATTTATTATGGCTTAAGATTTCCTTTTTACAAAATCATCATCATCAGCATGTTTTAAAGTTTTCAATTTGAAGATATGACCGTTAAAAGGAGATTTTAATTAATTGAGGAGTCAAATCTTGGAGATTTGTCGTTAGTAAAGGTATCATTTGTTTAAACACTTTTAATAAGAATTGACCGATATCAAATTATAAACCCCACCACCATCCATTCCCTCAAAAAAAGAATGGAAAGTAGACACTCTGTTCAAAAATTCAAGTATACTTTTGTTTTTATAACATTCAAAGAGTCCTAAATGGTAAAATCAAAACAGAGTAAAGGAAAAAAAACTACATATTATAATTATAGGATATGATGTAGGGTAATGTACTTATTCCAGTAAACATAATTTAAGAAAAACAAAAATATCACATAACATTGCATATTTTTTACTAAAATAAATGAGAAACACTCTAGTTTCTAAAACATGATAAGATTTACCAATACTCAAATTTTATATTAGATATACATGTCACAATCTATGTCAAAAAGTTTTGGTTTACATACAGACTATGTGAAAATATTGAATTGGGAATACAAAAATCACTATTTTTTTGTGGCAGAAAAAAAGGTGTTAAACTTGAATTGACCTGTGAAAAACAAGGATTTTTTTTAGCAAAGTATTCACACAAAATTGGATAAAAACATTAAAACTCACTAGAGAATACAAAGACAAACTATTTTTTTTTGTGGTAGAAAAAATGGTGTTAAATTGCCTTGTGACAAACAAGGATTTTTTTCAGCAAAGTATTCACACAAAACATTAAAACACCATCCCACAATAAGGATAAAAAGCAAGAGTGTAGAATACTATTTTTTTTCGATCACAAGATACATTGTTTACAAAAACATCTTGAACTATTAAATCGACGGATAAACGTATATGTACGGTAAACAGGAAAAAGGAATTAACACCATTAAAAAAATCACACATGGGGGAGGGGGGCATTATGTACAGTGCAGTTTTACATAACAAGCAACACTATGATTATAATAATAATTATGACATTACCAAGAACAATTATAATAATATTTTTATACTTTATATACTTTATCTGGCAACTAGAATGTTGGATTACAATGAATATAGATTGAAAGTAAACAATGTAATAAGATGCTAAAGGATATAACTGAGAGTCTATATACTACTAAAATGTCTATGGGAGTGAAATAATGTACAATCTATTGCAAATTTGATTTTGGAAACTATTTCCTATGTGGTGTAGCACTTGGCCTTTTGAATTGTTTTTTTTTCCTCCTCAATATCATAAATTTCCATACAGCAAGAATTCCTGACTTTTGCTGAATGCTATGATATATACTGTATGTTAGCCAATATATGGCTGACTTTTTTTTTTTTTTTTAAGCGTTTCCTTTCTTCATACTTTGTTCCCCAAGAATTCTTATGTCTCAATATTTGTGCCTTGTTGTCTCGGACCATCACTTCAAATTTACTGAGGCGCACACACTTGTGGCTCCTAGAAAGCTTGAAAATTACATGTGCCATTAACTTTCACAGACTGTGATAGGTTTAGTCGACAGGGCACCACCACTTTCGACTCAAGGTGGTTGTAACAAGTAGTACATTGAAGCTTCTTCTGCCAATCATTTTTGAATTGTGGTAACTTCATAAGTGTGTGGTGTCTGCATTCCTTTGAAGTCATCTCATCAAAACGTTACATATACATACACTTGTAAAGTATTCAGTGATCAAGGTCTCGAGGGGGGGGGGGTCGAAAGCTTGAAGATAAAACTTTCAAAAACATTTAAGTTATTTATTCAAATACATGTAGTTTTAATGTACCTTAAATGTTATCTTTACCCAGAAAATGTAACAGATTTTGAGGTAAAACTTTTGAAAGCCATAACAATATTTTTAGGTAAAATAATGTGAAACTAGTTTATTGTTCAAAAAGGTGAGATTTAAATATCTGTGAAAAAGTATTGATGTATGAGAGGGGGTTCTCATCAGAACAACCTCCAGTATACCTCTACTTATAATATTCTTTTTTAATGCCCTCCTATAGTATAAACCCCTGAAGTCACGTGAGCATGTATATGCAGCATTTTTTACGTATGTATATATGCTTACAATATGTCAATGTCATGTGTAAATACTGTTCTAAAAACTGTAGTAAATAGGAAGTTAAATAAATCTTGTAAGCTGTAGTTCTATTTTTCCCATCAACTCATTTTTTTTCTAATTTTGATGTAGAAGATTGATTTTTTTTCCAGGAGCCATTTGCTTGATCAAGCTTAAAGAACAAGTGTTACTTGTGAGGTAGAATATCAAAGGCCGCGGGTTCCTAAACATTTAGGCGTCCGTGTTGGTTCACATAGTTTTCACTTAAATAGACAAATTAATTACGTTTCAATATTTTCTAGTTTTTGTTTTAAAGCATCTAAAGAGAGCTATTTTGGTTTGTTTAAACAGTCATTTTAGATATTTGTTTTAAGAATTATATATTCTTTGAAATAAATAAGTAAACTTACAATTGTAGCCCCTTGTGAAGATAGGTGTAAATGTATAAGAATGGGGGTGTTAAGAACAAACATTCATGTCGCCTATAGTATTAAGTTAACGCGTATAAGCAAATTATCACCTAGGGCGCCGTACGTATTGTAACTGTGGCGCCAGAGAAGAGCTGGGCCTAAAGGCTTGCCAAGTGAATTTACTTAACAGCTCGAACAACATTCTGTCTCGGGATTGACTTCCATCGTCTTTCTGTCAAAACGGATCAACCTGGTTGATTGGTTGAGACAATCCCCAAAGATTATTATCATTATATACAACAATACCTTTATTCAATCGGTATTAACTTGGAATGAGCCCTTCGTCAAGATAACGGGTAGTTTCCCCCTCTGTAATGCAATAGGACACAATAAAACTAATCGCTTGTATGAAGAAAATGTGTAACCGAATTAATTTTTGCTTTAAATGAACAAATAACAATTTCTAAAGATTCTATGAAGAGGTAAGTATATTTGAACAGTAATTCTACCTCAGTTGCAGGACGAGATAAGACAAAATAACTTGTTTAATTACAAGATAGATCATAATTTATAGATACGTCGAAGACGTTTTGTGTTCTGCAGTGATGTTTATGACAAATCAAATTTCTCTATAACTGTACAGTTTCCTCTTGTAGTACAAAAATTATGTTAGATTTTCTTTATAGAAATCAGATTTTAAAGCCATTACTTGAACTGAAAAACAGCCACTTAAAATGGGGGGGGGGGGCAGAGAGAGAAAAAAACACTATTAAATTAATTAACAATTTAAACAAAAGTATAATCTTAGAAAAATATTCTCAAATATAAAATTACAAATCGTCATTTCCTCTTTTATATTTGCATTGAACTAATCAAGTCAAAGGCTGTTTGGTTGTGTAGTTAGTCTTTTTCAGTGTGTTTTGTTGTAGATTTCTTTTGAAATGAAAAAAAAAAAATCAGACAAGAATGAATATTTGAAGTTCAAAAGGAACAAAAAGACAGACGCCAATGTTATGTTTTTCTCAGTATTTAATATTTTGACATTTATTGCTTAATTGACTCCATGGAGATATTCATATTTCAATAACATTTGTACAAGGAAAATTATTTTTATACACAGTTTATACAGAAAAATAAATACAATCATGTCTCACCTATACCACAATGGAATGAGAGCATTTTATTCACAAATATCTTAAGCCGTTTTATTCACTACTATAACACAAAAAACCCTTTTTCAATTTTTCTACGTGAATGAAGATTTTTCTGCTTAGCTAGCTAGCATTACACCTCAAAAACTTTATATCTTTGCATCTCTTTATCCTTAGGGGATAAATCTTCATTTTTTCATCTTTAGATGTGCTAAGATTTCCAAATTCTATCAGACTAAGAAGGGATTTCAAAGAGTGTTGATTGTTATGTTACCCTTTCATAACTCCAGACAGCTGATAATGACTTTTTCAAGCCAACCCCCTTGACTTTCCCATACACTTAGTTCAAAGTAATCTTTATATTTACGTATGATTTGATTTTGAAGCTAACGTATATTGACAGTCAATTTGAGCAGACAATTTTATTTTGACACTTTTCACTCAATCTGTGTACTTTTGAGATATTTAAAACGATGTAATTGCTCAAAGTGTGGAACATTACTGTCACTTTATCTACCTTACACTTTAATGAAGATGTCTTTTGGTCCAACACTACAAGCTGTAAATTGAATGTATTTTATGAATATTGTTTAGATTTATCAGAAAATAGAAATCTTGAAGGATTTATTTCGATTCGATTAAGCCTTTCTATTACTATACCTGTACTGGTGAATATTTAAATGGATCAAGAAAAGTTGACACAAAGTTTTAGTGTCTTAAGTAATCTTCCCCTTTAATATTATAAAGAATGTAGCACATAGAAAAGAACACCCATGACAAATTTACCATTTCAATTGGATTTTGGAAGAATATTTTGAATTCAAGAAAGCACAATCATTTGTGTTTTTACCACAAAATTGACAAGTCTAAACACCAAACCATGTTCATCAACAATTCCACCTATTTTTTTTAATAGATATTTCATGTGTTCCTAAATGACAGAAATATGCTAGCAACTCTTCATGATATTTATAATACTACTTTCTTGCACATACAACTGAATTACCCTTTGCTTTATAATATCATTAAAATTCATCCTGGTATTTCAAAATCCTGATTTTTAATACACAAATATACCCATGGTTGTATAAAAAAAGCCTTTCAATGTTTATAACCACACCTTTTACTTAATTATTTATATAAATCTTTGACTCCAAATACACAAGACATCCATCACTTTGATTGCTAATTACCTATGTCATCTTCAACCTCTTCTATAAACACATAATAATATTATAATATTTATAATAATATCATATATTATCTAACAGGACATCTTTTTATGATTTACTGGTAAACACTTGGCTCTCTTATTACAACAATATCAATAATGTCCACATACAGTAATATGCTATTCCCCACCTTAAAACAAATACACAGATAGATCATGAATATTCATATAAAGGATACAAAGAGAATGCTTCAGCACCAAAATTACATCAAACTCCACACAACATTTATAGAGGGATTTCAAAATGTATTTATACTACACCAATGAAGGATAAAAACAAATATATTTTAATAATTTTAAATATATATATATATATCTTAAAATCCCAGCATGACTAAATAGCGATACATATATAATATTATATTCATTTATATTTACAGAATTACATTTTCAAAACCATTCACCACAGTGGGTGAAAACAAAATGACTACATGTGATACTCTTAATAAGGGTCTTAGTCTGAATTTGACAGCATGCTTTGCAAGACAATGATTTTGAAGAGTAAGTGAAACACTTTTCTCAAAACAAAAGTATACAACAACTGCACCAAATATTCTATAAATACAATTGTATACATGTGTATAAAGGAAACACACATGCATTTATATATTATTTTTCATAATTTAAAGAAACAGAGCCTTGAATTGAACAGAGCCTCTAAAATGTCATCATTGCACATATTAATTACTTGAATTTTACACTTTTTTCCCCCCAGAAATTATAGAATACTTTCACATGCATACATTCAGATCTTTAGCTTACTATAATTATATAATATCACCTTCACGTTTTAACACTTTAGAATACTGTGAAATTACTTATCATGTCATTTTCTAATTCCCTGCCAATGCGATACGAGATCTTGATATTTGTTCCTATAGTACCATTAATTTCTAAGCCTGTATGGAACTAGATTACATTTCTATCACAAAAACCATTTGAAGAGAACACACCTTTTTTTTTTAATTAAACCTCCTCAAAAAAACATGAGATAAAAAGAAAATTATTCTAAGTCATTTCTGTAGACTGGAACTTTGTATCATGTTTTTTAAAAATTAACAAGCTACAATACAATATTCAGTTCTGTTATTTTAACCCCTAACCCCGTAAATCTCTTTAGCAAATTATTATAGCACAATAAATTTATCAATGCCAACATGAATAATTCCTTCTTATGCTCATGTTTTAAAAAAGAAGTGTCAAAATGGTTTTGTTCAGCATCGTGCCCAGGTAACACTACAGTATCAAATTACTTATTTCCAATTTGACAAAGAATACACCAGCTTTTTTTATGGCCGTATAAAGCTAGGGGAGGGAGCAGTAGTTTGTTTTGTTCTAGAGAAAAAGCTTTAACTAATGCATCAGTTGCTATAATTAATTCATCAACCTTGCTCATCATGGCACTTATTGTGCAAAAAAATTAACAATCATGAATAGGCGTAAGTGTGAAATTTGAGAACAGGCAACACATGTATGAATTTTTATCCATTTAATTGGGACACATAAAATCTGTATTAAGTTGTACCAAGCTGCTTAAAATCCTTTTATTATTAAAGAAGAACGTTAATTTGTATTCTAAATCTATTTATCACTTAGTTTAGCATATGGATCTATGGCCAGGTGTTCCCGATGTCTATCGAGACCATTTACCATTCTTTCTATTCTTTTCAGTTCACTAGATGGGGTGATTGTGTTTGAAGCTATTGGTGGTGGTGAGCCTTGGGGTGGGGACACAGGCCCCCTACTTCTCATTGAGCCAGGTGAAGTTTGTATTGAGTCTGTGTGTGGTGATGTGGCTCCAGTAGCTGGCAGTGGTGTTGATGTGGTCACCATCGTTGTCTTGGTGATGGGTAAGCCATAGGGTGAAAACCTAGAATTAGGTGACCTGTGTGAAAACAGTGGTCCTAAATGTGATGACAATGCGACCCCAGATTGACTTGATTCAGGGCTTGGGATCCCAGATGTTCCTGCACCAGCTGCATGACTAAAAGCAGCGGCATAGGTTTGTTGCAGCAAAGGGTGAGACCCCCATGCTAATTGTCCATTTAACATCATACTGTGGGGTAGAGAAAGACCCCCTGCTTGGGTATGTGAGGGCATTTGTCCTGCTGCAAATTCTGCTTGTAGAGCTGCTGGCATTAAATGGAAAGGTAGACTAGAACTGTGTGGCAATGAGCCAAGATTATTGTTTAAAAACATATGTCCCATGTTAAATGGTAATGAGTGGGAGCCGGAATACAACCCAGCTTGATGATAAAGATATGGAAACATAGGGTGGTTGACTGAAGGTTGAATCACTGTGACATTAGGTGGACTAGTGGTGCTTTTAATTCTATTACTACTGTCACTACTGTGTGGTGAGTGAGGTCTGAATTTGAGTCTTTCCTTTTCTTCATGGTGATGTTTTGTAGGGCTTCTAAGGGGCGAACAGGGCGAGTGTCCTCTTTCTGATCGCTCCATTGTTTCTGTTCTTTCTCTATCATATTTTTCTTCTTTTTCATGTTCATAGGATCTATGTTTATGCTGTCTATCAATTTTGTCTTTGCAGTCTATTTCTATTTCTTTTATTCGTAGTGGTGATTTTGTTCTATTTTCAACTACAGTATGATTCTCGTGAGGTTCGGGTGCCTCATTATTTATTTTATTTGTCTCTTTTTCAGCAGGGGATTGATCTTCACTATGTGAATGCCCCTTACTCTGTGAATCTGTATTCAATTCCTTTTCTTCATGGTCATTATCTTCAATTTTTTCTTCAGGTAATTTCTCTGCAATGACAGAAAGTGAAAAAAGGCTTTTTATCAATTTGTACAAAGTATGAGATAGTTACAACGAAAAAATGGGTGTGTTTATTGTTCCTATATTCTGTTAACAAACCTAATTTGGTGATAGCCATGCAAGGTTTAGAGCAAAATTAGTAACAAGAAATAAAACTGAAGGTTGGACAACTGCCACACACACACAGTAATTTTCTGATATTGTGGTCCAGTTCCCAATAGAGAATTTCAAGAAGAAAAAAAAAATGCAATCAGTGTTAAAAAAATCTCTGTCCTCATGCATGACATTAGCCACCTTTTTTTCTCATTTGGCAAATGGCACAAATATTTTTGACACTTCAGAGAATAGCTTTTGGAGATCTTGCCAAATTTCTCTCCAAATTAAGCTAAATAATGACAGGTTGAAAGAGTGAAAGCGTGGACTGGTATTCATTCGGTGACTAAGTCTTGCTGTTTTCTTACTCTTGATTGCATGTTCATACAACTCAAGAAAGTAACTGAACAGTGGGATATGATGTCCCATGATGATCATACAACTTGCAAGATTGCAAAACAGCCTATGATTTAAGATTATTTGAATTTTTTTCATGGTACTATTAAAGAAGTATTAAATATTTGACATTGTTCAATATACAAATATTTCCAAGTCTTATTTGTTATCCAATAATTCGAAATTCCAATTGCTAAATATGGAAATAAATTCCAAAATTAGGCAAAATTTGATTAAATTACAATTATTTGTTACAAATCCAAACTTGGATTTGTTCTGCAAAATGATCATGTAATTCATTACATTTTTTATTGCTTACCTTTATAAAATAAAAACTAATTAAAATTCATAGATTTAAAAATTTAACTGTTACAACATTTCTGAGACTATATAATACATATCTCGACTTATATATTATCCACTGCATAACCGTATAATTATAAGAGCGATTGACAAGCTATATAAAGAACTCGTTCAGTGGAAATATTGGATTTTGCATACATGTATCCATTCCATAATTCAACCACTTTGCAATAGAGGGGAATGGAAGAGAAAAAAAAGGTTGAAGTTGTTATTTCTGCCAGAGATCAATTCTTTGTGTTGTACTGTGAAAGGCTACACCTAGGGTGAAGAAAAGCTTTTGTATGACCATTTGCCTATAGGAGTGAAGTGCTTTTTTTACATGAACATTCTCATCTGCCTTTTTAAACATGTGAAATCATACGGAAGGAACACATTTGCTGAATTTTCTTCAACACTGGTTCTTAAATCAAGAGGGGCGAGAATTTCTTTTATGAGCCATAAAAACAAACTTTGAACATAATTGATTGCAAGTGTTGTAAGTTTTTAAGATGGCAAGAGTTATTTGATAGAGATTTTCATATTGAAATGAGTGGTGTTTACTTTTAATATGCTTGAGTCTTTTTTAAATGCCTTTTTTTTTCTAAATCTTAGTCACCGATTATTTGAATGTCTTTTGTTGATAATATGCAGATATATTCAACATAAAGTGACAGAAGAAAGTGTATTCTTAAAAAAAAAAAAAACTTTTAAACAAAGTGTATTTACTTATCTTTTAAAATGACAAATGGGCCAGGTCATGTGCATACATTTATGAAACAACAACCAATAGGCATTCAGGGAGCAGATCTAGACTAAAATTGTCCATTTCAACTTAAATGGCTTTTGACAATTCCGTACCATTTGTGGTTTTGTCATAGTAGTGTGATTACAGAGTCCCCTCCATTGTTTTGTCAGACTTAGTGTCTTTCAAATCCCTTGTTAAAGTGTTTCCATAACCATTATGATGGCAATTGTCATCAAAGGTATAAAAGAAAAAAATGTTTAGTTTTTAATGATTTTTAATGGTGCTGCAGACACCATATGTAGGGTTATGCCCATGTATGTTTTAGAAGGACTATAAACTCTTTTATTTATGGTGTGTTTATAACATAATTGACCCACAGCCGGTGTACGGTGACAGCAAGATGGCCGCAAAAACTCATAGTATACAACCAATCCTACTATAGGATATAGCTTGTGTGTAAACTTACCATAAAAATGCATACATCTCTACGTTAATAAAAAATTTAACAGTACAATTAGTGTAGGGTATACCACACACATTGGTCATTTTAGTTTAGGTAATAATGTTACGCCAAGGGAATAAAAGACACTTTGATGAGACGTGTTAAAATCAGAATAGTCCTTTCATGGATTTTATCACCTTCAAATGTCATGACCTGTAATGCATGTGGGTCATCATATAAGCATGGGTAGTTTATTTGTACTGAACATTTGCAAAAATATGAAATAATTTATTTCTATTATGCCCCTTTACTTTAGAATTTAAGATGAAATGTGTTACAATTTGTTTTTATCATAAATTATTGATATTATTAACAATTTTATTCTTATTTTTATGTCCATCTTGCATCTATTGTGTCTACTCTGTAAGGTTTATTAACATGCTGCATACTTTTGGAAAAATTTAATTTTAAAAATCTCTGAAAACTGATTTGCTAAATGAAGTTCTATTTCATAGAGTATTCCAAAATTATGGTAAGCATTTTTTCTTTTACTTTAAGAAATCTAAATCTTCTCTAACTTTTACACTGTTATGGGTTTTGTGTGTGAATTTTTGCAATAATAATCATTATATTTACATGATATTTTGAGGATGAAATGATATCCGATATAAAATTCTATTGACTTTCTATTAGATTTGGGTAGATTTCATGATAGCACCTTTGTAAGTTACTTTATCTATTGGATTATGGCGCCTAATATGTCAACATTGGAAAATGAAAAAATCCTCAATTTTCATATTCCCTATGAATAATTCATGACAGTGTTTTTGGTTCAATTACCTTTACAATTGATCTTAAGGTGACAAGTTCCTTTATTCTTTCACTTTTCCTTAAATGTTTGTATCATAATCCAATACAAAAGTTTGAAAGGGGCATTTTAACTCTACACAACAGAGAACTTGCAAGCATAAAAAGAAAAAAAAAGATGAAAGTAGAAAATCCTCTGTCATTTCTTATAATCCTTATTAATAAATAGTTTTTCTTAAATCTTGACAGGTTATATTGATTTACGATGAGGAGAACAATACTTTGGTGTCATATTCATGCCTTTGGGGGGCTAAGATTTTTGAATAAAAAGGTGTACTGGGTTTTTGCTTCCACTAGTAAAAATATCAACACTAAGAAAAACAAAAATAACAAAAAAAAAGAGAAAACCACCCCTAAACAATAGAACCAACTCAACACAGGTATCACTTCATCATTTTTGAATTATTTTTTTGTTCATAGCTTAATCATAAAAGACGTCACCTGTCTTCCCCACTGCGAGCTCGTGCATTCCCTTCATATTCTGAAATGAACCTAGTTCACCTCCTTGAAATCTCACAGTAGGGTTGATAATGATACCCTAATGTTGTACCTAACCCCTTTGCATGTAACATGCATCCGAACAACAGAAAATAACCAGTGGTGGAAGGAAATAAGTCTGGGGATATCATTAAAACACAATGGCATTTACGCCATCACTGAACAAGCTTTTCTAAGATTATCTATGCTTAAGCTATTGTAATAAAGAGAGGAGTAGAATCTAAGCAGATAATCATAGCTTAGGTGTCTAGGGTGTAAAATAAAGCACCCTTTACTCTCTTATTACAGGTTTTTTTTTGCATAAAATCATAACACGATTACAAGTTTAGTTCTTTGTTGTGGATGGACAAAAAGTTTGTCTAGGCGACGACACAACCAGTATTTCTTTGAAAAATCACAGTGACACTGCACATATTTGTCACTTTGGAGTAATGTTATCATTACATAACTTGTTAAGTGAAGGGGGAGGGAAACTAATGGTAATAGCTACTGACTGGGAGGAAGTTGGCATCGCTTTTTTCATCATCTACCATGGAATTTTAAAATATTATAATCTTTCAAATTTTTAAAGTAGTTGTTGATTTTTCTCCCCATTGAGTGAGTGCCCCCCCCCCCCCCCCTAATATGCACAGTTGACGAGATTTAGATTGGCATTTTATGCTTAAAACCTTTGGGGCCTGGAGCAGGTGGAACACAGTTGATTTGCATTCAAGCATAAAACAACTTTCTCTAAACCAGAAAAATTCAAATCTTCAAAACTTTTGTTAGCTTTGTTATGTTTATCTCTTGACTTG
>JAVSBT010208197.1:0-13413 GCA_033118115.1 Pharyngocirrus eroticus | reverse complement strand
AAATGCTATATTTATTTGTAGTTGCAATAGAATAGTCTAAGTCAGATATTTTGGAGAGCATTTCATATTGGTAGATATCACTACATGAAAACACCCAGCCCAGGGGAAATGCAGCGAGAAATTACCTTCAAATCTTCTTCCAGCCATTTTAATTGGTTGAATATAGTTTCATGTTTTCCATAGTAATATACTTCTGTTGAAAATCCAATGATATGGGCTGGTCCCATATTGAAACTAAATCAAGAAAAACAAGAAATCTTCACTTTTAGGTATAACTATTCCAGAGTCAAGCGTAGATGGTTCCTGTGAACAACAACAACAACAACAAAATACCCAAAAAGAAATAAGAAACTCAAAACCCAAAGGCAGACGAATATAATTATGTATCAAGATATTAAAATTTCAAGTATTACCTGTAATATATTCCTTCTCCGTCCCCACCTGGCATATTGAATCTATATCTGTAGTTAGAAAAATTACTGCAAGACAAGAAAATACCAATGAACTTCCCAAACAATTAACATAGCTATAGAAGCAGGCTTTGAAGCAGCATTTTCAACCAGATGAATAAAGAGAAATCTCCACAACAGATTTTATTTTGTTTTTTTCGTTTTAAATTATCAAGACACAAAAGATGAAAATAAATAAATCAGTCTTGAAATACATGTACGTGAAAATAACTATTCCCACAATGATACAGAGACTGGTAATGCGACGATGAAAATGCATATTTTGTGAAAAACACAAATAACAACTGATGTTTATCATGCTTTAATGGATGGAAAAATACTGATGATAAATAGATAGATTCTTACTATGCATTTTCATGGTTTCCTGCACATGTCATATAAGGAATGTAGGCGGCCACACTTTCTATGTTTTGCATGAATGTGTCTCCAACCCTGGCATTATCACTATCCATATCGTAAGCAAAATCACCTAAAATCAGAATTTAATTTTTAGCTTGTACCATGAGTTATATTGCATGCAATGTTTAAAACTAAACTGGAATGATTTGCTGAACAGAATAGAAATATCACTACATAATCGCCTTCACACTTTTAACTACAGTACAGTATACAAGAAAACGCTGCTTTTTTCTACTATTTCGAAATGGTAAAAAAGATATCTATCAAGCAGACAGCAATTTTGTAACAATAAATGTACTTATTCATTTACCATTATGCAAAACAGCGTCAATAGTTCCCAGTTGGGCTGCCTCTTGTAAGAATGGTACAGTCTTAGCATTGGTGTATCCCATA
The DNA here is from genome assembly GCA_033118115.1 of Pharyngocirrus eroticus. NCBI lineage: Eukaryota > Metazoa > Annelida > Polychaeta > Saccocirridae > Pharyngocirrus > Pharyngocirrus eroticus. Next base: position 12,151 of record JAVSBT010208197.1, on the reverse strand, counting down.
TCACCAAACACTGCAAAGGTTGGACTCCAGTTAGAACCAGCTTTCATAGCAGTGAAGAAAAATATGGAACTCCAGCCGTCAGGGCTACCACAGTGGTAAACTAAAAAAAGTATATTTCATATTTATTTTCCTAATAATAAGACTCATAATTGGAAAGGAAAACAATAGGCAAACAATGATGATAGAATTGATAAGATTATTAACAAAACTTTTAATCTTATGTAGATTTATCTCACCAGATCAGATTGACAAAGGTTGCAGCCATAATCGAAAGCTCTCAGTAATATAAGAGTAAAATTCAAACCAGTCAAAAGTTAAAATACTACTGGTCAACAATTTTTCTTGTTTCAAAACGGTCAACATTTTGATCCTGATTTTAAAATAGGTCTGTTTTTCTTAAATTTCATACTAAAGTAGTTTTTTAATCATGCTTTGGGAGGAGTGCCCACTGACATGTAGTACACATACGCGTTGATATCAGTGGGCAAACAGTACATGTAGTACACATACATGTTGATATCAGTGGGCAAACAGTACATGTAGTACACATACATGTTGATATCAGTGGGCAAACAGTACATGTAGTACACATACACGTTGATATCAGTGGGCAAACAGTACATGTATAGTTGTATACACTTACCATATTTCTGTCCTTGTTGTAATCCAGCCAATACAACCTTGTGCATGTACATAGATCTATGCTCAGAGCCCCCATCCACAAACAGACGGCTGCTTCCTTTTGTAAAATATGTGAATTTAATTTGTTCTCCTTCACTGAACTCTACCACTGACATGGTCGTGTTTGTAGTCACCCAAGTGACAACCATTTCTTGAGGATTTGCTGTCATTTGTAAAAGGAGAAATATTATGATTAGGAAACAATGACAGTGTCAAAATATGTTGGGACTCAAGACATTCAGCTATTTGTAGATAAGTTACTAATTTTTCAGACTTCCTTTGTGTAAGAATGCTGCTATCCTTTCATTACCAAACATAGCAAATCATGCTAAGGCTGTTCAAAATTGATTTGTTGGTCGAAAAAAAAATCTACATAACAAATAGGGTTAAAAAAATTTTTACTCAACATATGGAGTTATGGACTTCATTTTGTCTTTTATATAGTTAAGTTATGTTGTACAAATAAACTCTTACAATTTCTCTATTTCTAACCAAACATGCATATTTCCATTTCTATAGAGTTTATGCTTGATTTTGTTACCAAATTTGACATAGAAGCATACTTTTGAAAAAGATAATTGCAATCGCGAAAAAACGGCCCATAGACCAACTAATCAAAATCATTTTGATTGTATCTCAGATAATGAAAAGTCAGATACTTCAGATACAAAACAGTGTCTTTTACATTATAATCAGATGGTAAGATACCACATTAGTGCTATACTTACTTCCATAGGATAAATGAACTTGTGAGGGCTGGACTGAATATTCATCAGCACTGGAGAGACATACTCCTATCAGGAGTATCAAAACTGGAACCATTTCACATTAATTTGCGTCTTCCTCAGTGTTTACTGGCAGATTGTGTTGAGTTCTTCCCTGCTTCTTTCAATTTGCTAGAAAAAAATATTAATTGTAACTTTATCTTTAGGAATATTTAATGTTTCAAATATTGTAACAATATCAATGGTGATACTCATGGAAGGTGAATAAATGGGTACTGGTATAAGGGACGTAACAGAAAGTATACTATATAGAGGGCCCCCCCCCCCCCGTCTATATAGTATAACTGGCTGTAACTGGAATATAAAATTTGCATTGTACACTCATCAGGCAGGATGGGAAAGAAACAAGTTTGAGTCCTGACAGGAAATAAAACCCTGAGGAAGAGATAGGCACCGTCAGGGATATTTGCCTACAACAACACAACATTAATGTACAATGTACAGGACGTGTACAGTCTAAAATGGCTATGGTGTCACTATATGTGACAAATGAAAAGAATACAAGAAACATTTCAGCAGTACAGTGCTACATACTGTATTATTTTTGCAATTTTTGTACTATGAAATTTGCTGAATAAAATAAAATCAAATCAAATAAAAAAAATAGTATACATTTGTGTGTACCCCCACTAATTTAGAAGTTCACAAGGTCAAAATTCGTTATTATATTTTGGATTGTCAGATTACAAAAGGATCTTCTACTTCTGTTACTTAAAAAAACACAACTTTCATTGTATAACATGGATAATGTTATGAAATATCACATTGTGGTAGATTGAACTTTGTCTTTAAAGTTTGACTATGTCTATATGTATGCCCAGCCTCATGTGACATGTATTGATGCTGGCCAATACATGTTTTTGTTTCAGTGACACTGTCACAATGTCAGTGACAGATGAAATACAGAAATAATTATATAGGATACAAAAAATATTCTACAATACTTAACAAGCTTCGTGTACAAAATGGGCAACACATTTTTATCCTTCAAAAAAGATTGTGTTTTTTTTATCTTTGCAGCCACACAACCCTTCAACTTCAAGTCCAATTTGATGAATGACATAATCAATACTTTGTTCTATAACATTTGCCAATGTATTTTTCCTAAATAAATGATTACCGTTTTGATTGTCAGAACTTCTTGATTAAAACGATCTGTGATTGAGTTGCAGCGATTCCTGCAGCTTCCTACTTCCAACTAGCGCTGTCTGTTGATAAACAAACTCATCATAATACCGGAAATGATGGGACGTACTAAAAGCCGGAGCTATAAATGTTCTGAATCAGAAAAATATTCACTCAATGGAATAAAATGGAATAAAGTATTTTTGTTGTCAGATACACCAAGTATCTAATGCTACAACATTGTTTCCTCCTAAAAGAAATCTAAGAATATTTTCACAACAAAACTGCTATTTTTGTAAAAAAACAACAACACAGAAGCAAATGAGGCCATAAAAGTCTAAAAAGATCATAAATGTACAATTACACTATTTGCGTTTTAAACATTTACATTACCCTGAGCACATGAAATATTGTAGATTCTTACCTTATAAGCTCTGAATGAGCAAAACTATAGAGTTGTAACCCGCTCTTCAAAGTTTGACATGAATGTAGTGTTATCTCGCTTCCGTCTATGAAGAGTTCCTTCGGGGAGGGGGGGGGGGGGGTTATATTGAGGATGCCAAGAGGGGTCAATATGGTAAAACCTTGCAATTAAGCATTTGAGACTGTCTCTCCCCTCTGTGTTTGTAGGCTAGCATAGCCAATAATTCCCCCACTATAATTAGTATAAAACCTTGGGTTTTTTGGATATTTTCCTGCTATATAATATATTTCATTATTTGTTTGATTACTGATATTTCATTGCATGATGGCAAGTAAATAATGGGCAGTTTTATCATTGTTGCAGGATTGTGGCAAAATGTGCTACTTATTATTATTTTGGGCATAAAAAGAATGCCAATTTTTTATTTGAATACACTTTAAAGACTAGTTGAGTTAGAAAATGCAAAAAAAAATCAAGCCAACTTTTTTCTTGTTACCTTGTGTAATTAAGACAAGTACTACATAATTGCAATATTTAAGAATAAATTTAAAAAAAATCAAATCATTGTCTGGTAATCATTACATTTTCAAGCAATTTTATTCCTTTAGATTACACATCATTTTGTAACTGGAAATATACAAAAAATTGTTTAGCTTCAAATTTGTGTATTCTGCAAGTTTGACAAAAATCTTTGGAAGTTTAACATATAACACATATGTTATGTACCATTCAAGTCAATAACCTGCCCAAAGAGTTTTACAGGAGATTGGTCTATATATTCTTTGTTGCTGTTTTTGAAAAAAAATCACTCGGACCACACTTCAACATCATCTAGTTATTTTAAATGACAGGGACATTCCACATGGAAAACAACATTGAATGCCAGCACTCTATGCAGCTGGCAAATGCTCTCAAATAAGTTATAATATAAGCACAACTGGTCAACTGAAGAAAGAGTTACAAAATATAGCCACTAAGTGGCACTAAAAAAATAGCAAAATTTGTTAATAGTTATTGCATCATATCAGAACACATAACAATAGAATGTCAATGATTTGTACACAAATGACACTCTGTATAATGGCACAATATTGCATAAACCACTAGATTATATTCTTTGGATTGTTCATCAAAACAAATGCTAAAGTGAACGCAAAGAAGAAGAAAACGACTGCTACAATTAATTTTCATTTAAGTCTTTTCAATCAATATCAAAATTGGGGAAAAAACTTCCTCATCCGACCCAAATGTATTATACAAAAGCATTATGCATCTGCAACATGTACTTTACAATTACAAGTAAATATTTCAAATCTTTGTAAAATAATATAATGTCAATCCTTTTAAATAATTCTCTCCTGATAGAGTTTGTAAAGGGGCAATCTAACTTGTGTTTATTTCTTGCTTTCACATTTCATTCATCCATGGCGTAATAAAAATTACCCATGGCCCTAGGATCAAAAATGTACTGCCCATATCAAAATATCCAAATATTAGAATGTTTTAACATTAAATTTCATTCATGATTTCTTATTACCATTGTATCAACCATCAAGTGACAAATACCTATGTACATGAATATCTATAGTTTCTAATAATTGTTTAACCGTACAGCTAGGAATAGAACATCTTAAACCTGTCTTAAATACACTGAAACCGCATCTTAAAAGTAGTCCAAATCACCATCATCATCATCATACTTTTCTCTTAATCTGCTACGTCTTTCCTTTACATCTTCTTCCTCCTGGATCTTTTGCAACTAGAAAACAAAACAAACATAATACAAATTTATATTCAAAGGAAAACAATCTAATGATTTAACTCCCCTATTAAAACATGTCTCAGTGTCTATAAAAAGGAAGATTTGTCATTGCATTGCGATAATGGACCAACATGGATATTTTTCTCCTATCTTCTAGGATGCTCATGTTCCGTGTATATGATCTAAAAACAAATTTTCCTTCTGCAGAATCTGTTTTTAGCCAGCCAGAAAGAGTCCATTATCTTACCTGATTTTCTTCCAGTCTCTGTCCTGACTTTTTCTTCTCTTTTAAGATCTGTATTTCATCAAGTTTTTGTGTGAGTTTGCCAAGCTGTAGGCAGTATTGGTTGTAATCATACGAACTTTCAAGATCTTTTTGTTCATCTTGAGGGCACATACCAGGAAAAGACCTTACTCCACTGTGAGGACTATCACCCTCTTCACTCTGGACATCAAATGCTATTGGTCCCCTCCAACTGAATCCCATGAAAAAGGTAGCCTTACCCTTTGAGAAGGTTTTTTCTCTGACATCTATTTTGACAATGATGCTCTGGTCCTTATCATAGAGATTATTCATCTCTATACGGTCTTTACTGACCCTCATCCCATGGCATCTTTTCAATCTTTGCTTTACCTCTCTGCTTTTCCACAGTATAGCTCTTCTATTACTATATCTCTTGATTGGTAGTTCATTGATATGAACAAAAACATTGAGACCAGGCCCTTTTCCAAGATAGAATATTGTGGTCAATGCTTTTCTGCTTTGCCTTTCTCTGAAAGTCATCTTGGTATGGAGACCATGTTTGGCTTCATCCTCTCTTCCAGTATCTTTTTGATCAACCCTTTCTTGCAGTTTAATTAAGGCTTCCTTAAATTTATTTGGTTGATAATTGTGTGGCAGCAGTCCCTTAGTATCGTGGGGCCAAAGGAACATCATTCTGAAGAGGTATGCATATAGATACTTGCTATGTCTTTTTTCTTCAGATTCATAAAATTTTTCAACAAGAGAATAAATCCTATGATACTCTTCATTTGGATTAGAAGAGTCTGTTTCTTTGAATGGGGAATGTAATGCCATGCTAATTGTGATTAGGCCGAATGCATCTCTGTAGTGAAAAACATATTCTTTGTCCCTCAAATTCTCCTCAATTTGCTCTTTCAAATATTTGAGGATTTTCACAGGGCTATTCACTTTATATCGTGATGTCACATATCCAATGTTAAAAATACTGTGAAATAGGTCTCCTGCAATGTAGGTTTCAATTTTCAGCCACCTAAGTTTCCATCTTTCTTCGAAAGGTAAATCTACTGAAATACGCATTTTCTCACTCTCCCCTTCTTCAAAAAAGTAGTAGAAAAACTTGAGTTTGAATTTTGTGAGTCTCTCCCCCAAAACATAATCAATATCCTCTCTTGCGTACTGCTTGAAAACACTCAATTCTTCTTCAATTTGTCCTGCAGACTTTTGGTACTGCGCTCTTAGATGTTTCATTCGGTCATGGTAGTCCTTCCAAATTCCATCAATTTCTTCTGGTATGAAATCTTCATGGATAAGGTATTTGAAAAGTGTCTTCTTTCCTTCCCTTCCTCGGAAAACTTCTACACAATGTAAAAGGTCCAACAACAAAAACATCACAGACAGTTCTCCAAGGTAATCTGCTTTGTTCCCAATATTAAAATGAGCACTCACTTCTTGTGACTTCTTGAACCACTTAATGGAAGTGAAGGCAAGACTAAGGGCAGTTTCAGCATCTTCTTTATGAAGTACTAAATTGTTCATTCTAACTTTTTTAAACAGTACTTCCATCTTTTCTCTGTAGATTCTCCCCATTGTATCATGCATGGCAGGACTATTGGGTTTCTTTCGGATACCTTCATCTACAAATCTAACAGCTTCTTGAAACCATTCTTCTACTTCATCTTTCCCAGACCATGATTTTGCATTCACATAGAATACTCTGGCAATATGTTGTCCAAGCATGGGGTCATCAAAGATCTTCAACCCAGCTTCTAAGACTCCAACTGCTTTCAGAACATTTTCTTTTAATGCTTTTCTCTCTGTACCAATGGGCCGTAGAATTTTTTCAATCAAAGGTGAAAATAACGTGTTCAGTTCTGGCCTATCACCTTGTTTTCTTTTCACACGAAGCTTCAAAATTGTATTGGTTGCCTCGCGGAGATGTTCTATGGTCTTCGGGTAACATGACATTGTGTTGAATATTCCAGAATTCAAAAACTCCAGAGCAATATTTGATATACTTTTATTTCTTGATGATGCAATATATTCTAATGCACATTCTGCAATCAAAGGATGCTTCATTGACACAGCTGTGCCAGTACCATAATGCTCTGATACATCATGGATCTTCAGCAGTTGACCTGCCCCACCATTAATTTCATCAAACCAATTTGTTGCATAATGTTTTTTCAATAAGGCCTGTGTAACCATTAGGCGGTCAAAACAAGAGATGAAGACTGGGTATGGATCATACAAATTGAGCAATGCCAAGTACTTGATCAGAGTGTACTCCCTCTCATCAAAGTCTTTGAAAGCTTTTTTGACAATATTTTCAACATAGTCTTTCCGAGCTTTGTTGTCTTTGCACATCAGAATTCTGAAGGACAGTAAACTTTTATCTGCATACTCTTCAAACTCATTTGAATTCAAGTTATGTCTCTCTCGTATCTCCTCATATTTTCTTCTGAAGTCATGGAATTCTTCGTCAGTTAAGCCATACTCTAGCACTGAACTATAATATTCATCCTCATGTTTGAGAACTTTAGGGCAAACACTTCTATGTCCACGAAGAAAAACGATGATAGGATAGTCACTATCATAGATATCTGCAGCAGCTTCACCTGCCCTAGCATACAACTCTTGAAATAAGCTTTCTTCAATATCATCTACTAGTGCTAGCACTGGCAGAGTTCTTGAATGACTATCTGATATTCCTGCATTTCTGAATTTCATTAATTCATCCACAGTTTCATCAGTGACCATCTTAACAATGCAGCACCGACAATGGTATGGGGTTTCCCTTGAATAATGCCATAACACTTGGGTCAAAACAGTTGTGGCACCTGTTCCCCTTTGGTGATAGAGTGTTACTTTTCCAACTCTATTATATCTTCCATCTAGCTTGAGAGTATCGCAGACTTTGTCTTTAAGTTCTTTGTAACAGTCTCTCTGCAATACATGCCGTTCTCCCTTGTCAGTGAACCATAGATTCTTCCAAGTGAGGGAGTTGCCTTCATAGAACTTTTCTTCTTCCCCAAGACTATAGATTTTGAAATCAGAATGTTCAAGCGACTGCATATCATCACATTCTTTAGTGTTCAATACTGTCATTATGTTTTTATTGTGCTTGTTGTTTTGGTACTCAATGAGATTTCCAGGGGTTGCAGGTATATAGATCTTATCACAGGCAAAACCTTCAGTAAGCTGGAGGACAGCTTGACACACATGTGGCCATTCAATTCCGATGACTCCCCTTTCTCTAACCTTCTCTATTGAAGTATACCATGATGTTAAATGTTCTTCCCAGGATTCAAAGGCTGTGCGGCCATCACATATGTAAGCCATTTGGTTTTCAGAAAAGTAATTTGCAAAAACACCATATGCTACTGTCATGCTCTGACTTGCTGGTGATAATAACAGAAATATAACTATGGTTCTGGACTTAACATAAGCTTCTGATACAAACTGCAATAACTTTGTGAGGCCCCGTTTTCTGTCGGATTTGTTAAATTCCTTTGCATCATAGGGTTTCTGACCAATCTCTCTCCATCCATTTGCAAAAATCCACATGGGCTTATCAAGTATTCCTTCAAGTAAAGAATCATCTTTCTCAAAATCCTGTAGCTCATGCACATCAAATTGGGTTGCACTGCTTACAAGTGAGTAGGCACCTGAATCTTTAGATCCTTCATCGTCAAAGTCAAACACCAACTCCCAGCTGATATGTTTCAGGAAACCAAGATTCTTCTCTGTAGCTACAGTTCCATCTTCTGGTTTAGATAAGATGAGAATCCTTTTGAAAGATGAATCAATTTTATTTCTTCTTTGGCCCATTAGATTTACTAATTTTCTGGTTAGTTCTTCATTTCTTACATCTACAGTGGATATCTGAGTGTTGTGCTCTCTTTCTTTTTCCTGTCTTACTTTGTCAAGCTGTGGTATCCAGTGCAGCATACCTTGAAGATTTTCTGGTTTCATTTCTTCTGTGCTGGCCCCATTGCGTTGGTATGAGCAAGCCCCTTCGTAGCCTCTTTCACCTTGTTTCGGTAATGACACCTTGAAAAAAATACCTTCACATAGACTGATCTGTGGGATAATATCCACTTCAATTACAAATTTTTGTTCTGTGCCCCATCTTGGTCTCACAGGAACAAATTCTGGTGGTCTGATGCAGGCATTTGCTATGGAATGTTCTTCAACAAAACATTTGGCTACAGACTGTTTCAGTTTGTCAATGTAATCTGATTTGTTGAGTACAGGGACCCCAACAATTTCTGTTGAGTATTTATTAAATCTTTGTGCTTTTTCAGAATCTTCATCTGCAATTCCAAAATGGATTGTTCCATTTGTTCTTGAATTCAAGCAACCACAAGCAAATCGCAAAGTTTCCCTTATAAACTTGTTCATACTGTCATTTCCTACTTCCACAGCTTTCTCAAACAATTTGAATTCATGGTCAGGTCTTATAAGATCCTTTGGCCCGGTTTCGGCACATTTTAGCTGATGGCCTTCTTTGTAAGACTTGTTATTAACATCAGTATCACATTGTCTTGGCATATCGAAAACAGGTTTATAAGGAATATTACTTTGAAGGATTGCATGTTCTTTTACCTTCGCTTTGGCTATTTGTTTGTTTTTCTTTGGAATTTCTGCCACATTTTCAAATGAGATTCCATTGCTTGGATTCTCAGATAAAAACATTCCATGATAGGGATTTGGTATGTTAAATGAGAATTTTACTGCATCTTTACTCTTCTTGTCAAGGCAAAACCTTCCTAACAATATCTTGTTCTTCTTCACCAAAGATTTTTCCATCAAGAGAATAACAGTGGAGTCAGTATACTGGCACACATCAAGATTTTCTAAAAAAGTGACAGATGTTTTCTCTGCTCTCAATTTGACTAGTGCTTTCTCTGTAAGGCAATGGATGTTCTCTTCTTCATCCATGCAAAAATTTTCCTGTGCCTCTAGCTCTAAATATGAAAACCATCTACTTGTATGTTTCACAATCTCATTCCAGAGACGACGTCGTCGGTCTTGCTTTTCAAGGTTGTCATTTCTTTCTACCAGAAGCAAAAATAGCAGATTTTTCTCTAAGCTGTTGGCTCCAGTACCTTTCTTTGCAAAAATGTGTGTTAAGTTGAATTCATCCAACTTTTTGTTTGTTTCAGGATGTTCAAATTCAATTCCTTTAATTCTGTCATTCAAAAATTTCAAGCGTTCATCATACTTCAACTTGGATTTTGACATTGGAGGATTGGATGATATTTTTTCATCTTGTTTCTCCTTCTTGTTGTCTTGAGGATTGATCTCAAGAGGACTGACCTCTTGAGGATGTTGTTCAGTCCTTGTATCTGGTTCTTCTACATCTACTTCACATTTCGAAGCTTTTTCAAGATCCCCATCGTCTAAAGTTTCATTCTTGTCACTGCTACTGGCAACATTCTCTACCTTGTCAGGTTTTCTATCTTCCAGTAAGGTTTTCAGAGCTTTTAATATCTTCATAATCCATTTCATGGGTAGTTTACAAAGCAGGAGATCCTCTTTTGTGGCATCACACAAAGTTTCTCCATCAAACTCATGGTGTCGTAGTTTTTGGGCATGGGCTTCAGGCAGGCCAACAGTGTTCATTGCCCATTCAAAGACTTCAGATTCTGTCCATTCTGTTGGACTTGTCTCACTATTTACTACAAAGGAGATATAGATTATATTGTATCTTTATAGCAGATCCCTCTTTAGCATTTATAGAAGTGGAAGCGATTTGAGGCACCCAATTGCTCTCACATGATTGATGCCTTAGCTCTTATCAAATTACCATCTTTATCAATGGTTTTTAAGAGAATTTGTTTTGAATAGTAAGGGACTTTTATCTTGAAATTAGTCATTTGAAAAAGGGTATAGATAATTCATGTTAAAAATATGAGTGACTGCAACTCTCCATCAATTTTCAAATGTCAATCACTAGCACTGTAATGGGTTATCAAATGTACATCATTAAATATAAATTCATGTGACAAATATCTTCTACAACCTTTAGAGCATACATTTATTTAGAGAATAAATAGATATCTCACATTCAATACCACCTTCAGCCATAGTTTCTTTGTCTTTTTATTCCGACACAAGAATTAAGATCCTCCAATTATTCTTTTTCATGATCCCATCAGGCATCTGGCGAGCATGTATCATGAGCGGGGACAGCTAACAGAAATGTGCCTGCAGGAGTCATAAGAAAATATGATAGTTAAAAGTGGGGTAAATATGTCACAGTAGCATTTCTGATCACAAATGTTCGGATTAACTAACTCTAAATGGGGCAAGGATGGTAATACTGGTGGGATTAGTGCGGTCAAAGACAAAGAGATATGTAGTTTATATTCTACATCATCTAAATTGGTCGATAAACCATCTAAAACGTCCTGCCTCCAGTCATAATTTTTTTGATACAGATATTGTTGCTTCAGCCTGAAGTGCAGGTCTTCAACATACCCGAACACTTACCAACTTCATCGACTGTCACGAATATACAGGCTCATAACAGCCTACAGGGTAGAGGTACAGGTACAGTTGCATGTATACATGACTGGCGTACGTGACTTTTCCAGCACTAAACTCATCAAATGATACCGGAAATGATGGGACGTACTAAAATCCGGAGCTATAAATGTTCTGAATCAGAAAAATATTCACTCAATGGAATAAAATGGAATAAAGTATTTTTGTTGTCAGATACACCAAGTATCTAATGCTACAACATTGTTTCCTCCTAAAAGAAATCTAAGAATATTTTCACAACAAAACTGCTATTTTTGTAAAAAAAAAACCACAGAAGCAAATGAGGCCATAAAAGTCTAAAAAGATCATAAAACCCCCAACACAGAGTCAACATGGGATATTGAAGTAGTCATCAAACAACTCTTTATTAAGTCAGTGACAAGACAAGATAGAAATTCTAGTCATAGTTAGAAAGAGGATCATTGAAAGAATAATTAGTCTACCGGCACATGGAAAGTATGGAAAGAAGGGGACAGGAAAGGGGGAGTTTGATAAGCCAACAGGTTGTAAAGGTTCCACCCTTTTAATATAATATTTTTATATAATCTTCATATATATTATTCTAGTAGAAAGTAGAATAG
>JAVSBT010208086.1:0-13413 GCA_033118115.1 Pharyngocirrus eroticus | reverse complement strand
TTTGAAATCATTTTTTTCTTATTTTTTTTCAAACCAAAGCTGAATTAAAAATATAGAGTAGCTAAGGACCGGGCTTGGCCTATATCTGATAAAAGTTATTTCCAAAACCTTGGCCATATAATTGTTTTATATATAATACATGAATATATTTTACTCTTGTAGTGAATGCCAGAATTCATACCACCGTCACTAATGATAAAAGTATGAAACATTTATATCAGGAAGATGTAATTAGTTGTTTTTGTTAAGAATTCACTTTGTGAGAATGTCTCATAATTTTCAAACACATGTGATCCTACATCTTTTAGTGTCAGGAACACTTTGTCTTTTGCACAGTATCACATGACAAAAAAGAGTAAAATAATACATTACAGAATATCATAATTGAAATCTTGTAAAATTAAAATTACCATAAAAATAATTACTAACAGAAAGATGTACATAACAAAAAGAAATATCGTAATCAGTGAAGCAATTGAAAATAATAGACTAAAATTGTAAGGCTAATCATCATCTTCGCCATCATACGCATCATTAACAAATTATACTCACAGACATTGAATTATCATGTTCTGATCCTTCCTTTGTTTCTGCTGCCAAGTCTTTATCTTCAAATACAAGTCATGGAAGGTACTTTTAATGTTTAGTTTCCATCTGTCTTCAGGCCAATCTACAGCCCAAACAAGGAAAGTATCCCTGCTGTTGTTTTCATATTCAAACACCAGGTGGGAGCACACAGTGTTACCTTCACGTTTCATATCTTTCCTTGAAATGGTGAAGGGATCGGCCACGACCGTATCTGCCTCTGCTGGCCAATATGTTACTTCTCTGCATTATTGATACTATATAAAGTATGCAATAGATATTTCGTGACTTGGCGATTAGACTTTCAAAATGTTATAATTAGATTGGTTCAGACTTTCAAAGACACATTGTTATGACCAGTTGGGTCCTCTATAAATCGATGTTCCATTACATTCAACCTCTAACTTTTATAGTGCTTACCTGGTATCTAGTCAACGTCACAATTGTGACAACTTTGAAGTCCTGTACCAGTCTCCAAAAATCTACAACAGTATCCACCATGGGGAGCTGTGTTAAAATATTTTATTGTAAAACTAAGAATAATGAAAAAATGAAATGATAAAAATATATTACGTGATCATACCAGAAGATCGTACATTAACTGAAAACCATGATCTATAAACAAAATAATTGAGCATGATGATTACAAGTAAATTTTTAAAACAATTTTCTAACCATTGAACTGTGTACCTTGTGCTAAAATTCCAAGAAATTGGATTGTGTAAAACTTAACAAAATTACATTATTTACTCACCCTCGAAAGTACAGCATTGATATACTAATTTCCATCTGGAAATGGCATTGATAGGAACACTCTGTGTCTGTCATCTGCATTAATGAAATAACAAAGAGTCTTGCTTATGAGATGGGACACTATTTACCAACAGATGGCGTAGGTGTCATCGACATAATTATAGTGTTATAAGATAGATACAAACAAACTAAAATTATATTACCTAATTGTTCAATGTCTAATTTTGAAAGTTTAAGAGGGAATGACTTTCCTAGTCTACAAGATATGATTTAGAGATGAACATGATCACCTAATATTATCTTGTTACAACAGGATTTAAAACTTAAAATCGCCAGGTGAAATCTTATTATTCACTTATGGAATGTCTTTAATCATTAAACCTGGTAATACATCCTGTGACCTGCTCTTGTTTTTGTTTCCTGATTCAAAAGCAGTTTGAAAAATGTTCTCACGTTTGATATCCGATGCTATTGCGTTCAACACCTAGGTTTTATTGAATGAAAACATCAAAGCAATAAGGAAGGAAAAATACTACAAAACTAACACATGTCTTGAAATGATGCCCATCTTGTTGTTGATATCTTATATCTCAGCCATAGCATACAAAAAGAATACTGAACATACATTTAGCACAAATGCATTCATTGTTTTAAGCTAATTTGGCCAAGGACTTATAAGATATAATATGGCATGAGTTGAGATAAGATTAATGTATCTTCTGGAGTGAATTGACCTTTATGCAAGGTGGTCCACTGATGGTAGATTAATATACCGATGAGCGGTAATTTGTTTGTACTTTGTACTAAGGAACAATAAGTCTCATGGATACTAAAACTTACCTAAACAAGTATTCAGGGGCCTTTGAAAATCAATTTTTACGTTGTAAAGGTTTCACCCTCATGAAATAAAGCTTTTATTATTAGTAGTATTATTCAAACCAAGAATGAGTAGGGAAAAGATAATGTATCTCAAGTGCCAAAGAAAATTAGACCAATCGTCACATGAGAACGCATAAGCTCTTTCTGATGAAGAAACATATTACAGTTAGAGCTTTGGGTTCTCATGCGACGAAATATACACAAGAGCCACTTACATGTGTATCTAGTAATTCCTGATGAAAAACGAAATATTTCAATTTCTGAAATGTCGAGACCATCATTGTATGCATTTCAAACATAACTTATAGCAAACATAATTATAATAAGACTAATTTCCTTGTTAATTGTAGCTAATCAAATTGAAATGAATGACATTAGATGTGTCAGCACAAAGCAATCCCTGATATCAGCTCCCTCTATATTGAGCAGTTAACATTAACCTTTTGGTAGTCAAACGTTTGTTGATATATTTAGCACTAGAGGGAAGTTTTGTTGGCAAATATTTGTCCCTTTCAAGTTTGTAAGAAACTTATTTTCCTTATCCATATATTTAGGTAGCCATCTGTTTTATAGAAATACGTTGATAAAGATTCAACTGTGTCAGTTATTTCCTGTTTGGGAAGTTTTTGTACATTTTGAACTCTCAAATCTTGTTTCAGTTCTTTCTAGTTTTTCTGTTACCATTTGTTTAAAAGGCATAGCTGGTAGATCACTGGCCATACATACATCATTAATTTGTTAAAAATGGTTAAAAGAAGTAGCCACCAATCCAAGTGAATTTTGTTTAAGGAATTAACATGGTGATATAGGCATTGTATTTGCAATTAAAGAAAGAGTTCCATATGTGAATATAAAGTTTAAATTGCAAATCATTTCAAAAACACCTTGATAGTTGTTTCATCTGTTAGTGTAGATTCTATTCAAGGGTTATATTCTTATGGAGAGTGGATTTTAGTATTTTAAATATAGGTCATAAGTTTTCATCAAACCCGTATCAACTATCCTACAATGTTATTTCACCTGTTCCGTGTAGAACTCGATTAATTAAGGAAGTGTAATTCACTGTTACTAAAAGGGTACTTAATTTTTTATTGTTCACTGTCATTGTAGGTCAAAACAGATCATATTAATATTGCTTACTTCCTTGATACATGTACATGTACATGTATATGTAGGAAACATTAAAAACAAGATAATCGTACATAATAAGCATTGTTAAGCCTTAGTTATATTAAGAGTAACATAATATTTAAAGTTGTTATATTAATTGCGGTACAGTATTTTAATGTTAGCACCAACTGTGCATTCAGCAGTTTAGATGCATATAGCAGTATAACATTTATATCCTCATTGTCAATGAAAGTCAAAATTATTTTGAGTTTAGTCCTTGTGTAAATAGTTTGTGCTATATAATTATTTATATTTCATCATACACATGAATATAATCCTGACTGTATCACTTTTGATTTCGATTTCTGTAGATATTTCCAGTATTCTTCAGCAACCAAATACAATGCTTTGTATTGATCCTAAAAGAGAAACAAAATACAGACATAAGTAATAGAACTACAAAAGTATTAAAAAAAAATTTAATGATATAATATTCATGTTTGCATGAACAAATCATCAACAAACCATTTTTCCCAAGAATTCTGGTCTTGATTTCAAGATATGTTTTGTAATCTTAAAGACATCTACTTCTTGTTCAGCATTTATCATATCAAACATCCATGACACTACAGCATACATGCCTGACTTCATACCACCATCACTGGAAGAGAAAACGGAAGTATCCATTTAGAATAATTATGACTTTCGATTTCCCTCTTTCGTTTCCTCTTTTGGGAACAGTTGTTAATGGAAAGTTATAAACATGAATGAAGTGTGATTTTAAACATATCATAGGTATCGCTTGTTTGACAGTAAAATATACTCTTACATGCATTGGATAACAATTGGGCTATCTGTTGCATTTTCTGTCTGCCATTCTTGTACATTGCTGTAGATCTCTTGAAATATCCCAACACTGTTTGGTTCCCATCGTCCTTCTGGCCAAGCTGTCGTACTAACTATTAGTATCTCCCTAGATTCTTTCTTGTACTTCAGCTCTATTTTATTCATAATCAACCTGGTACCTTCTGTCAGTTCATTCACAATGATTCTAAAAGGACCTTCAACAATATTTTTTTCTTTTTGGACCGGCCAGTATGGGACTTTCTTGAAGTATCTATCCTAAAAAAAAAAAATATCATAATTTTATAACATTTAATTCTCTTTGTGACATTTTGAATAATAGTGAACAGTGCACGGTGTGATTTACCTTATAGCTACTTAACATCACAATAGTGTTAACATTGTTGCCATATACCATCCTCCAGAAATCAATCACTGTATCTTTCAGAGGTAACTGGGTCAGCTGGAAAGCACTAATTTTCTTGTAACTCTGAAAGTAAGAGGATTGTTATCATATAATAAAAAAATTATAAGATATGGAACTTTAAGCAATGATATAAATTCGTACTATCTCTATGTGTTTTATCTCTCTTGTTCAAAGTAATACATGTTGTTTATACATTTTAGAATAATTAAATTATGTTTACATCTGCATGTACTGCACTGATATAATCATTCCTGTCTACCGCTGCAGTAGTCAGATGTACTCTCACTGCGTTTCCTGCCATAGAAAAATACAAAAACATAATAGGCTATTATATTACCTAATGAAACTAAGAAATCATATCACATCTAGAAAAGTACTGAATCTATTTTTTCATTTATGTGGACTCATCAACTAGATACAATTACCATAAATTAAACTTTCTTCATTGTGTGACTAGCATCCTATACAGGGGGAGTGAAAGCTCTCAGTCGCTTGTGCTACAGAAACCGGGGATAAG
Organism: Pharyngocirrus eroticus; assembly: GCA_033118115.1. Classification (NCBI taxonomy): domain Eukaryota; kingdom Metazoa; phylum Annelida; class Polychaeta; family Saccocirridae; genus Pharyngocirrus; species Pharyngocirrus eroticus. The sequence goes on along the minus strand of JAVSBT010208086.1, from coordinate 8,299 downwards.
CACCGGCCTGATGGGCCTTAATGGCTCGAGTATGGCTTTACTTTTTACATTGTGTGAAATAAATTAAAACACTAGATTGTTCTTACCATTAATCATGTTCTTATTTCTGTTCTTGTTTTTATTTTCTTGTTTCAGTCCTTCATTTTCCTTCAAATGTTCATTAATCATTTGACTTGAAAACTGCTTCAATGCCTGTGACGTAGGTAAACAAACCTTTTAGATATGGCAATTTAATACTCAACATTTTGATATGTTATCTTCTTTTGACCACTAACCTTTTTATCAAACTACATTTCTTAAAAATAAAAAGGGACATGATCATTAATCACCTTGAATTCCAGTTCCAGTTGTGAGTTTTTCTGTCCTGTTCTTACAATCTGTAGTTTCCTAATGCTTTCAGAAAGGTTTGTGCAAGAAATCTTTGTGCTAGATTCATCACCATCCTCTTTATCCAATGTTGCATACACATTCAATTCCTCATATTCTCTTTCAGTAATGTCCTCTTTGAGTGTTATGGCATATAAAAGAGAAAACAAGTCTTATTCATAATAAATCATTAGTTTTGATGGTATACTTAATTTAAAGAAGAGGGATGAAATTAATATGATCGTTTTTTATTAAAATGTATTTGATAAGTATAACCTTTTTACTACAGAAATATTAATAGTGATCACGTGTGTGAAACTAACCTGGTCATAGTCCTAAACTAATTAGATATGAGAAACATGTTTTTTGAATATGTATACAAGTTTAAGGTTTTTAGGTGTGAAACTTGTCATATTTTAGAGAAATTTTGAAATAATTAGCAGTGAGTACAAAATTCTTATAAAAAATGTACTGTGCAAGAGATCACATTTCAAGCTTGAATAAACAGCATGACATTTATCAGTTTTGATACCAACACTCTTTGAAATAAAAGTTACATGTATTTGGCCAAATAAAATACGAGAGTTGGGTAATTAAAGATGGCAAAAATAATACGATCTATACGTTTGCATTTCAATTATTTGCTTGATAAGTGAACATTAATTACCATGATATGTCTTGGTGTAAACATTTTCCTCTTCCTCTTCTAAGCCTTGGACATTAACATACATTGCCATATTCTCCTTTTGTTCTTTTAAGCCTATTTCATTGACATACATTTCTTCATTGCACGTCTTCCCTTCCAAACCTACTGTATTCACATACATGTCTTCGTTATCTTGTTTTGTTTTGTCTTTATTTGGGATCTGTCTTTGCTTTCTGGAAAGAATCAAAAGTCAGGGAAGTAGTGATTTCATTTGATCTGATTTGGTCATCTATAGAAAATAAATATATGCACTGAGGATAGCAACAAAAGTCAGTGACATATTTCCACAGTGGTCCTTTTGATATTTAGAAGATCATCAGCTGAGTTTTTCTTTTCGAAAAATGGCAAGTAGTTTTTTTATTGATATCATCAACAAACCAAAAACTGACAAAGGAACTTACCTTATAACAAATAAAACCAACAGTATCACCAGCAAAACTATCACTATGAATGCAACAACACCACCAACAGTCGCTCCTGGAAATCCTATATTTATTGAAAGTAAAACAAAAAGAAATAAGACCGTTTCAATTGAATTAACAAAGATTATTTGTTATGCCTAAACAAATAACCTAGTCAGGCCCAATTCTTTATTCCTTTTCATCTTACAAAGGAAAGGACACGTGAGTGCAGATTTGTGAATATTTTTATAATTATTCTCTTTATTTTAATCAAGAAAATTTTGTTTTGATACAAGTATACTTCACAATAAGCACACTCCTCCATTTGTTTTAAGTTATTCATATTCTCGTCTCAAGTTTTTAGACCCTCATGTTTGTTTACAATACAAGAATATTACCATTGCCTTGTTTTTCTCCTTCTTTTAAAGTTTCTGCTATAAAACATGTCCCATTAATGTGATGGCATATGTTATCTTTGATATCACATTTACATACTTGTCCACAATGGTCTCCAAAGGTACCAACGGCACATTCTATACAAGTATGTGTAATAAATTACAAATTGATATGACAAGAACAAATATATTTAGGAAGAATGACGTTTCAATGGAAGAATATTATGCACACAAATCACCAATGAGGGCTTCCATGGTGTAGTTGTCAGTTTAGCTGAGTGATTATCTCAGGTGTTATCGCTTATCTATGAGTTATAGCATAACAGTATAATACTACTAATAATAATAATAGTGTTTATGTAAAAGAAAATCTTTCAAAAAGAGTAGCTTCGACAGCGACAGTGACGGTCTTCGGTCACAAACTTAAAGGTACCATTATAAGTGAATACCATTCAACAAAGAAAAATTAATCTCCAACTGAGTTTAACAAATATGTGTACTTCAACTTTTAGTAAATCAGACTGATTATCTTTACCATCAACACATTTTTTTCCATGATAACCTGGTATACATGACTCACTGGCACAGCTTCCAACAACAGGATTACATCCTACAGAACATTTTCCACATGTTTCTTTACAGCTCAAACCATAGGTTCCATATCTACAAACTGTAATGGACTTATAATTAATTCATTATCCGTCTAATGCTTTAAAGAAATGTATACTTGTTATTATTCGAGTTATATCTTGTTCATTTATATAACAAACATAGGAATGTACACTACATCTCATTGTATACCACTCATGTATGAAAGTATATGGAGACTTATTGTTGCCTACAATGATGCCATGAGGATTCTCCTCAAAGTATTGTATCTAGGTTTTTGAGTGCAGGTCAGATGTTTGCTGAATTAAAAGTACCTGCTTGTCAGGGTGTCATCAGAATATGTATGTTCAGTTTTATATGTAGAATAGATCAGTCAAATAATGATATTATATCTGTATTAGTAAACCCTGCCCTAAGCAGTACCCGATATACTGATTGTATATTGAAGTTTTGGCTTAGTAGTCTGTAAACCTATTTTGAGTATGGTTAATTACTATAATGGTGATAAATGCGTTTTGTTTTGTTTTGATGTTGTTGTTCTTGGTGCTAGCATTTTGTACAGAATGTCATTTGTATTATATGTTTGTATCATTTATAGGGACCTCTGCTTTAGCAGTTGAGTCTGAAATAAAGTTGTGAATTGAATTAAATTGAACTGAATATCAACACCCAACTGCATAACTAATACAAACCTTGATCACATCTTTCACCTTCCCATCCAGGGTTGCACTCAGTGATTGAACAGTTACCATGTATATGATGACAGTCAGCACTAGAACAGTTTCCACAAAACTTTGCACACGCCAAACCATAAGTACCCCTATCACACTCTATAATATAATTCAGATACATCACAAATATTGTATATTGAATTATGTAGATTCATCTTACTCGTTTTATAAATATGTCACATATAGACCTAAATGATGATTTTCATGTTTAAATAATGGTTGTGGTTAGACATAATTCAAACTGCAAACCTGAAAATCGGTTTAGATCAATACACTGGTGTAGTTAGACACAATTTTTAAGTGAAGGGCTTTGATTTATTTGGCAAAAAGGGATCAAATATATTCAAATTTATTTCAAAAAGTAAGTCTTACTGCAGCTGTTTTAATGTAGATTCAAATATATATTTTATCGAAGGCAAATATGTACTTAATTATAGTTATCTATCATTGCTGTAACGTTTTTTCAGCAATTAAAAACGAAGTTTTCTTCATATTAATCATAGGTTTGATCGAATATTGTTACCAATTTTGCAAAGATTATCTTTGTATCCAGGTTCACATCCTTGTGGACAGTATCCATTAGAAGAATCACATGTGTCACCTTGAAGGCAGTTTCCACAGGATTTATTACAACTACCTCCGTAGAAACCAGTAGGACATTCTGAAGAAGAAAGATTTATATTGATATTTGCTATAGATTAATTTATTTCTTGGTTGTTGTTGTTCGCTTATTTTATCTTCATCTTAGAAGAGATAATATTAAATCTAAATATTAAGGTGTGTAGTACTTTTGATAATTTGATTAACAGAGTCAAAATATATTGAGTGATTATAAATACACAGATACATTTTAAGTAGAAGCAAATGTTCAATACGTGAATTGCAATGAGTTCCTTGCCACCCGTCTTTGCAACCATTTGGACAGGCTCCTGTTATATGATTACACACATCTGTGTTTACACAATTAGCGCTACATTCACTGCCACAGGCTTGCCCATATGTCCCACCAGTACATTCTGATAAGTGTTGGTTTGGTTACATGTTATAAAAAGTGAACGTTTCTATGAACCTTTTAGAATTGTTGAACAATTAACAATGTGTACTTAATCACCGTAATTGTATAATTGCTAGTCCAGAACTTCGTTTTTCTTCTCACTGAAAACTGTTGACTAGGTAGCATTATTGTTTTATTTAATTATAGAAAATATTCAACTTTAAACACAGTAACAACTTAGTTCATAAACTAACCTTGATCACAATTGTTATTTGTCCATCCTGATTCACACATATTAGGACATGAACCATTTACATGGTTACACGTGTCTCCATTCTTACAGTGAGCACTACATGTACTGCCACACTTAGAACCATACTTTCCTGAATCACATTCTGCAAAGAAACATAAAGAAGACATTTTAATCACATCTCTGTAATGTTTTATTTTTCTAGTTGTGCACAGGTTGATGCTCTGTGATATGTTTCGTTTTTGAACAATAATATGCTTTAAATAAGCTTGCCACATTCAATTATTTACTCATTCTATATGATACAGCGTGGGAACGGCAATCCCAAGGTCGTAAGTTCGAATCCCACATAAGGTCGACAGATTTTTTCTGTCGATTGCAATATAGGTTAATACCCTGATGATAAATTTGTTAAATTTGAAATATTGCTTTCAGGATTCATTTGTTCATCTATATGATACACATTGTATTATTGTGCCTTATTCAAAAACTCCAAGACTAATTTTGATATAATCAAAATGTGGAATAATTCAAGAATACACGTATGAATAGGAAGAAACTAAGATGTCAGCTTGAAAGATTGGAGAATTACATATTTTTATTTTAACCTGTTTTGCACTTATCATTGTTCCAGCCATCATCACATCCTTCGTCACATGTTCCTGTCACGTGATGACAGTCACCATTTCCAGCACAGTGGTTACTACAGGAAGATGCACAGTTTTTACCAAACGAACCGCTGCTGCACTCTGAAAAAAATTGCTTCATGTATTGATATAAAGTGTATCCTTTATTTGATATTTGTCTGTGTTCATAAACCAAAGGTGTGCTTTTATCAATTATGGGTAATCATAAATATCATAATAATATATTTGAACGCTTCCGACTAAATATCAGAATATTACCGAACAGACTATAAATGTTTTCTCATGCTATGTATGACGAATGTATTTAGATGTTTAACTACTAAGACGTTTCTATTGCAAGGTATCCGTACATATTTGAAAATGTCGTCAATGAGCATTAAATATTGATTTTGACTGCTGTCTTCAATTTTAGAAAAAAATGGATCATTTCTTGATTACATTTGACTGTGGAATGATATATAGGCCTGTTTATAGATCTTGTTTTTCTTGTTGTTTTTGATGTCAACTACTATCATACTTAGATAAATCACTTCGTTCTTCGGCAAGTCAAAACAAAATTACGTTTCAATATACTCGGATCTCCTATGAAAAGGAATGAATGGTGGAACAGTCCTGGGAAACATAATGCAAACATCTGAAAAACCTGATATGCTGATACACAATTCCGAGTCCAAATCCATCCATCTTATAGAACGAACTTACTGTCCCGTTTGAATATAATGTTCAGAAAGCCCGAAACAGAAAAGAGGAAAGATATGCCCAACTAACTGCGGATATTAAAGAAACAGGCCTCAAATGTGAACTTTTGAGCCAGACTTGCCCTTATTGGCTCCTTTGTAATTTACAGAGCAAACAAGGAACCCTTCTGGTCAGACATGACTCTTTTGCAACATTAATCTAGTTTTGAACATTCTCAAACAATTTTGTAATGTGTCCTTTTTATGTACATGTTTTATTATTTCACAACCTTGCGCTGTGCATTTGTTAACTCTGTATATCCTGTAGAGATTAGTCTTCTTGGTATCTATTAGCTGACCAAATCAGTAGCCTGGGTCGACTCTCACATTCTCTGTAAATTATTTAATGTACAAATAAATGATGATTACACACAGGCTATGTTTGTTTACGTCGTAAAGGAAAAATAGGTACTTTAAACCAACCTCGATCACATTCGTCATTCTTCCATCCTGGTTCACATCCAGTAGGACATCCCCCATCTACATGGTTACATGTGTCTCCATTCGTACAATGGACACTACATGTACTGGTACAACTAGGACCATATGTTCTTGAGTCACATGCTATAATTATAATATAGAGTGGTAGTTAATATTGGCAAAATATTATTATTATCATAATTATAAAATATAAAACTGTGTTAAAAAGAAGTATGTAAATATAGAGTACCTGTTCTGCACTGATCGCTTTTCCAGCCATCATCACATCCTTCGTTACATGCTCCTGTCACGTGATGACAATAACCATCCATTGCACAGTGGCTACTACAAGAAGATGCACAGTTCTCACCATAAGTATTGCTTCTACACTCTGAAAAGAAAAGAACATTCATGTATTGATATTAAAAGTATCCGTATTTGGATGTTTGTTTTCATTTTGTTTTCATAAACAAATGGTGTAATTTTGTCAATGAGCAATCAGAATGTCAAATACGTGTAGTCGAATGATTCCAATATGAACATCGTTTCAAAATTAAACAGATTATCAGTGCTTTCTCATGTAATGAACACAGTCATATTATCTATATATTAGTTAATTGTGTGATTTGTTCTCATACAAACTGGACGTCATGTTGTGCAATTCTTTGCTAATTCAGGCCATCTTCCAGTTGCCATGTTAAATTTGGCAAGATCTCTTTCGAGAGTTGACCACTTCTCAGCTTAGGTCTGTTTATGCTTTATTTTTATTTTTTTATGTCACAAAAGAATTTAGGGCTTTGTTCGTTTACTTTGTAAGGGAAAAAGGGGTACTTTAATCCCACCTCGATCACATTTGTAGTCCCGCCACCCTGGTTCACATCCATAGGTACAGGTACCATCAACATGGTTACATATGTCCTTCTTACAATGGCCACATGTAATGCCACAGCTAGGACCATATTTTCCTGAGTCACATACTATATAATATAGAGTGGTAGATAATATTGGTAATTAAACATTAGATTATTATTGAGTATTTATGATGTAGGTTATTTTAAATCTTCCTATCTTGGATATCACACAATATAATATGATCTAGGTTAAAATGTGTTCAAAGAAGTATAGTAAATAATAGAGTACCTGTTCTGCACTGATCGTTTTTCCAGCCATCATCACATCCTTCGTTACATGTTCCTGTCACCTGATGACAGTTACCATCCCCTGCACAGTGGCTACTACAGGAAGATGCACAGTTTTCACCATAAGTATTTCTGCTACACTCTGAAAAAGAAAAAAACATCCATTCATGTCTTAATATAAGATATATCAGGATTTTGAAATCATTCTGAATTTATGAACAAAAGGTGTAACTTTGCCAATTGGTAATTCTTTAGGAATTGCCATAATTATATTTGAATGCTTCCAAGATAAACGTCGCCATTAAGAGTTTTTTCTTGTTTGAACAGTTGAAGAACTTAAAACTTACCTTACGTTGAACTTACGGATATAGTCAATAGTGTTTAACTCAATGTTAAGAGAGATTGGAAATATCTAAGTAGTCATGAAAAGCACCGTTTATAAATCGATTTTTTACAAAGAGTACTGTTGTTTTATTTGTATTACTTTATAAGGCAGTATTCATCAAAATAAAAGCTAGTATGCAGTTCGAACTTAATTCTATTTTTGTCTTCAATTGTTTTTTGTCAATAGTGGGTAACGGTACCTTATTTTGATTTTGATCATATATTCTGCAAAAACTCATAAGGACCATTTGTAAAATTTCACTTATTTTTAAATAGAGGTAACATATTTAACACATCAAACAACACCCACGGCAGACATGATAAAGAGGAGAAGATGGAAATGGATAGGACATGTCCTCAGATAAGAAAACAACAACAACTCAAGAATAGCCTTAACCTGGACCCCTGAGGGAAGACGGAAGAGGGGACGCCCTAGAACAACATGGCGAAGGACTGCTGAAGCCGAAAGGAAAGAACATGGGTGGAACAGCTGGGCACAAGCAAAAGGTGTAGCAAAAGA
>JAVSBT010207864.1:0-13414 GCA_033118115.1 Pharyngocirrus eroticus | reverse complement strand
CAGGAAGATCTCAGCATCATTTTTTCTAAAATAAAAAAAAAGGAAATAGGAAGCAGGAACATCAGAACATCCTTTTACAAATATATCATTAGAAATTCAATGTAAAAATTGACTCGTTCAAATACATTTCTTCCTACAACCGTTTGCTCAGGGATACAGAGGCAAGAAATTCATTGCAACACAAGGACCAAAGAAAACAGGGGGTGACCTCTGGCGGATGGTTTGGGAACAAAAAGTTACAAGAATTGTGATGGTGACTAATCTCAATGAAGGTGGAGCAGTAAGTATTCATAATGGAAATTCTTATATTTGAGGATCAAACAAAGGGTTATTTCTCCCCTTAATGTATCATTGTGTTCTTTTTGTCACATTATTTTAAAATGAATGACAGCAAATTGTATAATTATTATTCATTCTATCATTGTTCTTTTCTAGGACAAATGTGACAAATATTGGCCCAATGAGAATGAGGCCATGACCTTAGGGCATTTTACAGTGACCAATCAGAAGGAGGAAAACTTCCCAGGCTATGTATTGAGGACAATCAAACTATCAGAGGCAAGATAGCATTTATTCATTAATAAATAGATCCAAAAACTAGTCTAAAAATATTTCAAAATAATATGCTATTTTATTTTTTGATTTTTTTAATCTCCTATAGGTAAAAGACGAGAGCAGTTTGTATGGAAATGTAGAAGGTGGCGATCGTACAGTCTTACAGTTCCATTACACAGACTGGCCTGATAAAGATGTCCCATTGAATGGTTCTGTTATGATCAACTTTATGAGAAAAGTCAGAGCTTTCTCAGTAAATGTCAGCTCACCTATTGTGGTACACTGTAGGTAAGATGTCTTACTATATTTGATAGCAAAAAAACGTGAAGAAAAATATCACAGTGACACGTCTTAATAGGAGAATCCACTATCTTAAAAAGTGAAAGTGAAAATTGTTGATTTACAAAGTCCCCCCCCCCCCTTTCACTTCCACTACTATTATGATATTATTTTGTATGTATGGCTTCAAAGTTATTGTCAATTTGAAGCCAAGGAATAAACATTGAAGCCTTCCGCTATTGTATAGTGATATATTATGGTCATTTTGTAATAATCTAAATAAAAATAAAATGTTATTATTATTATTATTATTATAAGTTATTCTCATGTGACTTTTTCTTATCCAGTGCTGGTGTAGGCCGTACTGGTACATTCCTTGCATTGGATTATCTGACAGACCAAGCTGCAGCAGAAGGCATTGTGGATATCTACAAATGTGTCACTCTTATGAGGGAAGACAGGACTAATATGGTACAAACGCCGGTAAGTTTTTCAGTTAATGCTGTTTTTGGTTAAATAAAGTATTTGCATACTGGTATATTTTATCATTTATTCAAAAGAAAAAAAGATTTACACTTTGAGAAAAATGGTTGATACCCCGACTATTCCATGCAGTTACATGTGAGATGTGGTGTGTATGAATGATGTATTAAAAAATAGAATTAAAAAGGTTTATTCTAAGGTCGTGGGTTCAGGTCCCACTGTAAGCCATCAGAAAACATTCTGTTATTTTTTAAATATTGTAGTATAGGTTAAATATCCTGCTAATGAATATCGACTCAAACATGCTAAAACCGCCTAACTCATATGATAGATGAATGACTAAAACAAAGAAAATATACCTTGTGTTGTTTTTAAGTGCAAAGACAACTGACAATTTGATTGATTTAAAATTAGAAATAGCATGTAGTTGTTTGTTGGTGTACGTGTATAAGGAATCAAAAAAATGAATTTGCATTTTGGTAATATTAAGTTCATTGTCATTGTTTATTTATCGTTCTATATTCATTTTCTAGAGTCAATATGTCTTTATCTATGAGGCCATATCTGAAGCCTTAGCAGTCGGTGAGACAATGATCCCAGGCCATGCATTTGCAAACACACTAATAGAACTACAGAAAACTGAAAAGGGGAAAGGGTGTCCAAGAATGGAAACTCAATTCAAAGTAAGCTTGGGAATTAGTGGTATACATGATTTCTTTTATCCTGGTTTTATTTGCAAACACATCAATATGACCTCAAAAGTAACATAGGACAGGAAAAAAAATCATCTTTTGACTTTCTATCGTTAAATCTATGTAAACTTTATCTTGTGAGATAATGTTTATGTAGCCAAGCAGGGACGATGGGGGGGGGCAGGAATTTTTGGACGTTGTTGATGACATGAAAACACAAAAGGAATTATTTTGATCAATAAGACTCGTTTCATTACATGTCTAGATCATATCATATGCTGCATATTTTTCATGAAATTGTTTTCACTTTTATTTTAGATGCTGATGAAGTTCTCTCAAAAGGTACTAAAGGAAGAAGAATTTACAAAAGCAAATCTTCCCGAAAATCAACCAAAGAACAGATCAAAAATGAATCTACCGAGTAAGCTTTTCATTCCCTTATATTATAACTTTGGATTTTTGTATGGAAATGAAATACTCAATTTAATGGATTTGAGTTGTTGATTGTAATTTCCTAACATTCAATCCTTAATGATTGGGATTACTTTTGAGAAAATATAAGAATATAAATCTACTATTTTATTAGCACATTATACCTTAAGTAATATTTTCAAATTTTAAAAAGATAAAAATATTCTTAACACAATTCAATGAATTCATGTTAGGTTAAATGATCATAATCAAAAAATTATCAACATTCCGAATAGTGAAGGAATTCCAATGAAGCTTTGACGCATAATGATAAATTCAAATTTAAAACGGGTTGCATAAATGATGTCTCAATCAAGAAAATATTCTATCCTGAGTCAATTATTTATTTTTCTATCTTTGTATGCAGGTGACAATGTTTGTCCTCTTTTGATGACTGCTGTCAACGACAGGAACAACTACATCAATGCAGCCTTTGTAGATGTAAGTAGCTGTAGTTTATTCAGTAGCAATAGGAATCACTATCTACTTTGGGGGGGGGGGGGCAATGCAATTTAAATAATTTGTCAATCATCAGAAACAGAAGTCAGCTATTCTTATCAGTGGATTGTTCTCTTTGAATGTTTGAAGAACTGTTTTATTTTATTATTTTATACTTTATATTTTTACAGCATTTTGTTCAGTTCTTGATTCAACATTTATAAATACTCCAATTCTCATATCAAAAAACTAATATTCTGAAACAAGGCATAATCATTCATTGGTGATTCACCTTCTTGTTTACAGGGTTATGGCAAAAAGGCCTCCAACCTCCTGACACAGCTTCCATTGAAGGATACAGTTGTTGACTTTTGGAGACTAGTGTATGATTACAATATAAATACCATCATCATGCTGACCAGCTATCAGGTACCTGGCATAATTATTCTGTTTACTCTTGTACTTTGTACTAAAGCTTTCTTCTATTAATAAAACCTCAAAAAAAACCTCACATATGAATACCCCGTAAATTCATTGTGGTTACATCGCTATTTTCTTTTAGAACAACTTAATTGTTATTTTTATATTTCATTCTGCAGAGTAAAGAATTTAAATCTGTCCCTTATTGTCCAATGGAAGACATTGACAACCTTGATGTGGAACCTTTTGTCATTGAAAAAAAGAAAGTGACAATGTCTGGTGACATTTTAAGTGCAAGTATACATTTGACCCTTCGAACAGACACAAAGAAAATACTTGTAGTGTGTCCCACAAATTGGTCAAAAGATGCATGGAAGCCAGATAATATCTCAACATTTGGAGAAATCTACAACAAAGTGCAGGAATGGAAGAGTGCAAAAGATCCCATGGCTAAGACAATAGTACAATGTTTGTAAGTATTTAATTTATCCAAAAAGTCTAGTGGGATATTTTTTTTGCTTTTTTCGTCATTTTGTTTTTGAAGGATAGTGAGATAGAAACTTGTATAAGTATAGAATATTATACATCCATATTATCTTTCAGTGATGGTGGTATGAAGTCAGGCATGTATGCTACAGTGTCCTGTATGTTTGATATGATTCAAGCAGAACAAGGAGTGGACATTTACCAGATATCAAAACAAATCCTACAAACCAGACCTGAATGCTTAACAAATATGGTAAGGAAATCAAAAGCTTATTCCTAGTCTGTCATTGATCTTACCTACAAAGTTTACCTTTATTCTAGAATGATCTTTGATAGGAATCTTTAACAGGAACTTACGATAAAATTGATTTAAGGAATTGCATCACTAGGTTGATAAGTAAAAGAGACACTTTTAAAGATTTTCTTTTTATTAGTTGGTTAATTGTCTATGTTCAAAATCTAATATTTGATCTGAAAATTTTGTCATGCCTTTAATTACTTGATTCAAAACAACATTTGAATTTGAATCCTATTTAGAAAAAAATAACAGATAAAGTACAGAACCATTCCTTTCTACATTTAGATGCTTCAATCATAATTTATTCATAGTTCTAGGAACACATGATGCAATTGTTATCAGTAGAAGACTTTTATGCAACAAAAATTGAACAATTTGAATATGAATACCCTTTTTCATCAATCTATCCATCCTTCATAAAATACCACCAACAGTTGATTGACAAATATTTTTCTATCATTCCATCATTCACCTTCTTTGATTATTTCCAAAAAATTATATTTTCAGGATCAATATAGAGATCTTCACTACATTGCAAATGATCATTTTCAAAAAGTGTCAACCTACGCAAACATGTAACAGTGACATAAATATACTGAGAAAGGATAAGATGCATTTATATTCAAGCAAGTGTTGTCTAAAGCAGATTTAACGTTTACCATAACAGACAATTTTTTAAGTGCAAGTTTGGAAAAGGATCGATGTATACATCAATGTAAATTATTTGAAATAGACTTATAGGAGAGAAAGTGGGATCTGGGATTTCTGACTTTAAAGAACATCTGTAAAGTTGAAAATCCCAGATCCCACATTCTCTCTTTTAGTGGAATCTGGAATTCAAAGAGTGTCTGTATAGGATAGTTGCAGTAATCAAGATAAAATAGCACTGTATGTTATTCAAGCCAGATCAACAGATACTTATAGACATTCTTTTTCAAAAATGAAATGACATAATATACAATATGTGGGTACAATATTTCATAATGTTGAAGAAAAAACCCATGATAACATCAATTTTTACGCTATATTTTTATAGTGCAAAGATATTCCAGAAATACAAAGATATACAAACATGGACTAAAGTGGAAAGTTGATAACACATTTTTTATCTACGGTACATAAAGATTTTTTTTACTACTAATTGTTTAATAATGTTGATATTATAGAACGCTCAAATGCTGATATTTTATAACTTACGAGGTGCCATAACACACAATGCAGGACATTGTGCTGGAGTTTTTATACATCTTAAAAGATGTAACTGTAGAGTTGCTATTTAGAAAGTTCAGAATTACACATAATGCTACCACTAGGTGTCTACTGTGTAGAATTATTTATCCAATTTTGTTAAGATTTACCCAAGATATCTGATATTAATGTATAGCCTGTGTTCTATTTATGGTGTGAATTGAAAATGTAAAGACAATGAATAAATGTGTAAATAGTCTTTTTCATAACCTATAACTCTTACTTCCTTTATTTCTTTTGACTCAATCAAAGAGATGAACACCTATGAGGTTCACCTTTATCATTGCACCATCGTTAAATTAAATGGTGCTAATACAATACCCATCAGGTTTATTAATTTATTATTTTAAGTTTTAATTTCTGAATCTCTTTGTTTTAGTATAGTATAGTATAGTATAGTATAGTATAGCATAGTATAGTATAGTATAGTATAGTATAGTATAGTATAGTATAGTATAGTATAGTATATTATATTATATTATAGTTTAGTCCAGTTGTTGTTTTGTTTTGTTTTTTTTGTTTTTTTTGTAAACATGCTGGCCCATAAGGCAGCAGAATTTGAACTTGTATGATTATGTATTATTCTATGTAACCACCAGCACAAATTCCAATATCAATATAATGTATCTTATCTTATCTTATCTTATCGTGGATGTAGAATTGTTAGGTCTGTCTAATAATTATCACAGAACAAATTAATTAAAAGATAACTCTTCTTAGTTTGGGACAAAAAGATGTATCTATTCCCATCATGTTATGTCAAAGTGAGAAGCGAGGAGTGGTCAATTTTGGGTCCATAAGCTTTCTGCCAAGCTTATAAGGGCTTTACAATCTTTGATGTCAAAGGAAAGATTCCGTTAATGAAATATGATTGGTGAAATCATAGAGATATGTGTAGATCTTTGAAAATCTATTGTCTCTTTATTGATAAAAGAATTAACTTGGAGGGGGGGGGGGTCACACAAAAACTTTCCCTTTTTCCATCTTTGACTAAATCCTTTGGTTAAAAAGTGCCTGTAACCATGACATATATCACTTATACTTGACATCTATAGGATTCCTATATTGTGTCTGGAAGCACATTCAATAAATCAACAAACTCCATAGCGGTTGAAAAAAATGGAATTTAATCCATTCCAAAAGTGTGTCTAACCCTAGCTAATATCAACGGATACATTTATTTTTGAATCGCTTTCAAAAGTGTGTCTAACCACTTCCTTTGTCATCATTAAACGATCTCATTATATTATAATGTATAGCCTATTACTAACCATGATAGACTGATTAATATCTTCATAAATCGATATTCAATAAATCAACTTCTTGAGAATGTCAAATGAACTCACATCGTAAATATAATAATTGAAGAAAAATCTTATGTGTAACCAAATTGTCATAGCATCCTTTATAGCTGACATGCTACAATTTTTCCTGTCAAACATGATCCCTTAAGTTTTGAAAATAGACTAAAGTGTATGTTGCAATTGGATAGACTCCCAAGAAGGAAGTAAATTATCAAATAAATGTAAATATGCCTCATATCATATCATAAATGCATAATAAAGTGTCTCTGTCATGTTGGATTTTAATCATTTTTATATCTTAACATGTTAAATCTCTGGATTGTATGCTTGATTATTGTATCAGTCCAGGCAGGATCTGAATGGCATCAAGGTAAGTTTTTTATGTATCACATCTGAGTCTTAAAACTTGACAAGATTAAAATGATATTCAACTATAAGCATGTCTGTTCCTTATTATATGTTACTTGAACATTAATGACCAATGCTAGTGAGAACAAACCACAAAATAATCATGATTTTTATCAAAATTTCTTATTCATTTGTTTTGTTCAGTTCATCGGGAAAACCCCCCGGATTTTATGATACATTTATAGCCGTTCAAAGTGAAATATAAAAAGTAACTAATATTAATTACAATGAAAACATTACAATAGAATTACCAAGGAAATGAAGGATAAGATTACTAGACTATTGTTTTTTTGTTTGTTTTGTGCCTATGATAGCTAAATCAGGGCTAAATACAGAATACTTCGATGTGAATGAATAAATTAATACATTTAGAAGATCTTTTATATACTTGCACCACTTTTGCAGAAACTATTTTTTTCCAATGTTAGCTTATAAGTAGCTTATGATGATAGGCTTGAACAAGGAAATTTACATTGCTATGAATAGTCTAAATCCCCCAAAAAACATCAAAAATATCCTTTGCATAATTTTAATTGACTTTTTAATCTAACATGAGTTTTATATAGAAAAGTTCCTAACTGGGTTGAATGTTAGCTTTGAATTGTCATGCTAGCATTTCATGCAGAAGGTTCCCGGTTCAAAACCAGGCAGTGTCAAGTGAATCATTTTTCACTTGCTTTCAAAGCAAAAGTAGTGTTAGTTCATTGCTCTAATGTAAGCTTTCGTGGTCATGATTGTCCTTGAAAGCTCATTATGCGAAAGTACAATTATATACTATGTATGACTGTTCTGACACGAATATGCAAGATTATTATTATAAAAATAGTCCTTCTAAGTTTTCGATGTGTAGATAGCCTAAGTCTTTCCTCATTATCTCAAAATGTCAAAAAGAAAAGACTTGGGCAGTTTTCACCCTAGAGTGTTGACATGACATTTGATATATATACATGTATATTCATACAAAATGTATAAAATTTATAATATTCAGATTAGCCTAATACTATTAAGTTTGGAGTAATGATAACGGTTATTTGTCTTATCATTATCCTTGTATTTTCCTTTATCACTTGTCACAAGTTTCCTTGGGATGTTATTATGATAGACTTGGTGGTTACAGAGCCCTACCAACCCTAGGAGGTACCAACAAAAATGTAGCAGGTTTAACGATAGGGAAATGTATCAATCTCTGTAGAGGAAAAGGATATCGTTTTGCTGGTGTTGAAGTAAGTAAAAAGAAGATTCAAAACAATTATCATAGTATTGAGTATTTCCATTATGTGACTGGCATTTAAGGGGATGGTCCACAGTTTTTTTTCAAAACATTCATTATTAGGTGTAGAATAACCATTTTTGCACATCTTATGTATCTTGTAAGACCGGTCTGAACATAAAGCGCATGTCTGATATCTATCTAGAAGCAAGAACAATGTCCTTTGCATCAACACTTATAAAAGGAGATGCTAGAGTTAAACATGCCTTAAATGTGAAATTCTCGAGAAAACCAATGCTCACGGAAAATGAAAACTTATGGTGTTAAAAAGTCACAAGAACTAATTAGCTTATCAGAGCAAGAAACAGAGAGAGTATAACCCCAACACTGCAACAGATAAAACCAATCTTAAGACAAAACATTGAAGCAGAAAGACAGAAACACTGGTCAGAGTACATCAAGCCTTTAGCTGAACAGAGCTCAATGCTACAACTTCTGGAGACGGAGGAATCTGACCGTACCTGGAAATCCATGTCCCACAACCTGCCAAAAGGGCTCTTCAGTTTTGCCATGAGAGTATCAATCGTCTGTTTGCCAACACCAGACAACCTAAGTCTATGGGGCAAGAAAACAAATGACATATGCAAACTCTGTGGTGGTCATGGTAGCCTCCTCCACATTCTAAATGCATGCCCAGTAGCACTTAACCAAGGTCGTCTTATCTACCGACATAACTCTGTACTCCCATACCTAGATAAATCACTTCGTTCTTTGGCAAGTCAAAACAATATTAATATTTCAATATACTCGGATCTCCCAGGAAAAGGAAACAATGGTGGAACAGTCCCCGGAAACATAATGCCTACAACTGAAAAAGCTGATATGGTGATACACAACTCTGTAACTAAATCCATCCTTCTTAGAACTTACTGTCCCGTTTGAACATAATTTCCAGAAAGCCAGAAACAGAAAAGAAGAAAGATATGCCCAAATAACTGCGGATATCAAAGAAGCAGGCTTCAAATGTGAACTCTTGTGCGTGGAAGTGGGCATTAGGGGATTTAATAACAAAGACAATAAAAAACAGATCAAAAAGTTATTTAACATTGTGAAAGAAAAAAATACCAAAACCCACTACCAGACAATATCCAGACTAGCCCTTATTGGCTCCTTTGTAATTTACAGAGCAAAAGAGGAACCCCTCTGGTCAGACATGACTCTTTTGCAACATTAATCTACTTTTGAACATTCTCGAACAATTGGTAATGTGTCCTTTTTTATATACATGTTTCATTATTTCACAACTTTATGTTGTGCACTTGTTAACTTTTTATACCCTGTACAGATTGGTCATCTTAATACCTATTAGCTGACCACATCAGTAGCCTGGGTCCACTCTCACATTCTCTGTAAATTGTCTAATGTACAAATAAAGAAGGATTACACACAATATGTGATATCTCAAATAATTAGTAATATTTTTGGAAAAAATGTTCTATTTTTACAAAAAAATTGCAATATTTTGTCGAAAAATAGCTAAAAAAGCCTATAATATTTATTTGTAAAAATTCCTTGCCACCAGTTGGCAGAGTTTCATGATTTTTTCATTCAGATAATATTCATTTGTAAATCTAAATTCATTCAAAGGGAAATTTTTATATGTTTATTCTAAAATAAGGTATTTTGAACAAAAATTACATCAAAAACATACTAAAAATATTTTATCAAAAAAAGCTTATGTATGAAGTTTTGAAATATTTCTAATTATATATCCTGAAAATTTCATTGAAATCATATAGATAGGAAACAAGATATCGATCCTTTGATTCATAAACCCAAATCAGCCAAAATCACAAAGCTAAGAAAATGGCCGCCAAAGTTTTGCTATTTTACAACCATGAATTCCTTTGAATTAGGACTTGTTTTATTGTTTTTCTCTTTATGAACGTTTGGAAGTTATGTGTTTTTACAATTTTGATGATCATGCATATTACATAAAACAGTATTATTCTACTTTTAATGAAGATGTTGATGAAAATGAGTGTTGATATACATTCAACAGAAAGAGTATATTCAATGGCATGATCATAGGACCATAATAAAGTTGGAGATGGGGGGGGGGCATCAGATTTATGTTTTCTTTTTGTGTATAACTTGTTTTAAAGTATATAATCTAATTGTCATTGAATTAGGTGTGGAAAGTATCTGTCCCTTTTGATATTTTCTTCTAAATATTTTAGTTATTATGAAATGCAATTAGTGAGTCAATTCCAAAAGTTGCTTCACACCTACTTCAAATATCAATTCAATTTTATAGGTATACATATACACAAAAAAAAATCAACAACAAACAATCATAAAATAACTAAAACAAGTAAATTGAGAAGTGAATATTGACATTCAGTGGTGAAACTACTGCATTAGGAAATAATGATTTGACAGTGTACACTTTTTTAAAAAGTATTTTTTTAGCACTTATAGTCAGAATATCGTAATTAAGACTTGGGATATGTTCTTCACATGCTAATTATTAAGAATATGCAAAAAAATAAAAATTGAATGTTCCAAGTTCTTATGGAAATATAAGTGTGGACCATAACCTCTATACCAAGCATGTCAGCTATAACTTGGTACATTGTAGCGTGGTTTCTTGTTGTCCCTGATCACAACAATGTCCTAATAGGGTTTGTACCCTGTATCCCCTCTAGGAGTATCACATAAAAAAGATGGGCAGATATATCATATCTTAAGTTTTCCTAGAATTCTAGGAGAAAAGCATAGGGGTTTTTTATGCCTCAAGTAGAAAGAACTGTTTCTAAATGTCTAACATAATGAAATATGGAGCCATTCAGCATTAAACTTTCTAAATAACATGGAAATCTAATAAAGTGATGCGTTTATATTTTTGTTCAGTATATAATTATGGCATTAGGATTAAATAATTGAACTTTTTTTGAACAATTTATTGGCAAATTATGTAATAATAACTTTAAGATTGATTAGTTATATAACATGCAATACTCTGAAGCAAATGTTTGTTTCATCTTTAAGTTTCATAGGCAGTGTTACTGTGGCAACGTGTTCCCAAAGCTAGGATTGGCAAGTAGTAAAGACAGAGCTTGTAATAAATCATGTGATGGAAATGGTAAAGAAATATGTGGTGGTGCAGATGCACTCAGTGTTTATACAGGTAATCTAATCTTTTCTAGTCATACGTATGTCATATATGGCATCGACCGTATGTTGTACCATATGCAAAGCCTAATTGAAAGTTATTTTGTATTTTTAAGGGTAGGGATAATGTCATATTTAAGAGAACAAATGCCCAACATTTCGTTTAAAAGGGTGTATTTTAAATGTACGAGTATGTGGAACTACCCAGCTTGCTCGCTACTTTGGTATACAAACACTTTTTCCGTTATGGAACACCTTCAACATGATGTTTAACACCAAGCTTTCAATTTTGAAATAAATGGTAAAATGATGAAAATACTTTTCTATTTCTTAGTTTGCAAAAATGGGACTTATGGCCACAGTAACTCTGAAAGTTATAGTAATTACACATGTCCTAACACGTGTCATAATTGCGCCACCAGTGATCTCCCATGTCATCAAGCCACGGGGAAGTGTCTCCAGGGAGGATGTAAGGCAGGTTGGAGTGGATCAAAATGTGACCTAGGTAAAAATAGTTTGTTTCTCGCTCATTTATTAAAACATTGATAGTTTGTGAGTTTGAAACCATATGTTTCTGAAATTGTAATATCCATATAAGTTCCTTGCTATTATATTCATTGTAAATATAATTTAAGCTTTCATGTCCAATAGTGCAGAAAGTGCCGAAGGAATATTGAGGTGGAGTACCTGAGAATCTAAAAACTTGACTCGATATAGTATAATTATATACGAATTTCTTTTTCAAATGTATCCGTCATTATTCCCCCAAAAATAACTCTATCCAAGAATCCTAAACAAGTGATAACATAGACATTCATTTTTACCTTTTTGGCAACAGGGTACTTAAGCATGAAAAGATGATATGTCTCCCATATTGTGTTGTCTCTAAGTATAGCAAATAAAGTAATTTATACAAATGTTTGACTTTTAGAATGCGAGGTTTATTACCTATTTACATTACGTCGATTTGAAGTGACGTTTTAGCTGAAAATCTTTGAAGCATGTCAGAAGTCTATAATCTTAACGCAGATACCATTTTAAAGATTCTGTACTTGAAGTGTATTGACAAATCTTTCGACCTATCATAGCATTGCGAAGTGCATACCAGCTTTAAAGTCAGTATAAACGCATTGACTTCAGGACCCTTCAGATCGTTCAAAAGATTATGAGATGCTCAGAAGATTATGATACTGGCTTTAAAAGAATTCATTTCAAATCAACTCAATGTCAATATCATAAGAGTGTGCAAACCAACGTAGGAATTGCACTAGAACCTGTTCTAATCATTGTTGATAAATCGCCACATGAGAACGCAAAAGCTCTAACTGACTTTTTCACATATTTTGAGATATTTATACAATTTTAAAGGTAATCAAAAATGCTATCTAATGAGCTATTCATGTAGCGATATTGGACCGTTATGTTGCCATATTTGCAAAAGACAAAAGCTCTATCTGCAAAATAAACAGATTTTTTAGCATGCAATTGCTCTATGTGAAAATAGTAACATACAAACAAATCATAATAGCATAATTATTGGAAATTTCACATGAAGCATTTGCATTGTGAACGTCTTTATTAGAGCAACAAAAAAAAAAATTCTGAACAAGGACATAACATGTAAATACTAAATAGAGCGTTTGCATACGCTGCTTAGTGATAATTTTGCTGCTTTTGCTCTAAGTGAAAAGCTGAAAATAATCTTTTAAAAATTCAATAATTCATTAAATTCCCCTATAATCTAGAAGTGAATAGCAATTATGGTTGCCAAGTCTACCTACAAGAATGGAATGATTCCAACAAAAAATGAAAAAGTTATTGTGATTCAAAACTTTGATTGCCATTTTCTCCAAATAGGGTGAGTGGTAGTTATAGTCAAGGAGCTGAACACCAAAAAGAGCCTTATTTAAGGATTCTGTTTACCCCGAATGGCAACCAAATTGTGACT